>SNQJ01S0300101.1:0-10381 GCA_010110895.2 Picea sitchensis
AAGCATGAACGATGAAGAGTTCTTCTTCATTTCATCCCTCTCAAGTATGGTTCCTACTAGTAATGATGTTTGGTTGATTGACAATGGTGCTTCCAGACATATGACTGGATACAGAGAGCACCTTACAGATCTAATAGAGAAAGAATCTCATTTGCATGTTGTACTTGGTGATGATGTGAGATATATTGTGAAGGGAGTTGGATCCAACTCCTTACAATTGGATTCTGGAACCCCACTCCATTTGAGCGATGTATTATTTGTACCTGGGATGAGACATAACCTTGTCTCTATTTCATCCTTAGAGAAAAAAGGATACAAGGTTTCTTTCTTTGATGGAAAAGTTCTTTCATGGAACAAGAACTCTAGTATTAATTCTGCCTAGGTGATTGGTGCTCGAGAGGATAGATTGTACAGATTGATTGTTCAACCAGTTCAGGTCCTAATACATGATTCTATTAGTTTGAGTGAACTATGGCATATGAGACTTGCTCATTTACATTATAGAGCTCTTCCTGCTCTGGGGAAGATGGTGTCAGGCCTTCCAAATATCCATGTTGAACACAATGGAATTTTCATAGGTTGTGCTCTTGGAAAGAATGCCAAGAGGTCCTTTCCGAGCAACGACAATAGATCCAAGGGGATCTTAGACTTGGTTCATACAAATTTATGTGGACCCATGACAGTTGCTTCCTTAAGTGGATACCTATACTATGTGATCTTCATTGATGACCACTCTTGGAAGACTTGGATTTACTTATTGAAAACCAAGGATGGATTCCTTGCTAGATTTCAAGAGTACAAAGCACGGGTCAAAAACCTGACCGGAAAGAAGATTAAAGTGTTGAGATCAGATAATGGAGGAGAATACATCTCCCAGGATTTCAGTGATTTCTGCATTGAGGCAGGGATCAAGAGGGAGTAAACTGTTCCTTACAACCCTCAACAAAATGGGGTTGCAGAGAGGAAGAACCGATCTATTATCAAGGCATTCAAGGCAATGATTCATGGTCAACATTTACCTATGTTTTTGTGGGCAGAAACATCCATGACTGCAGTGTATGTTTAGATCGACTTCAATGCATTTTACCTTTTCATTAATGTCTAAATCGACCTACACATATCTCCTTTGTTGGTGACTATTTAAACTCAACTTGTAAACATTTTACTTGATGGTGGATATTAAAATCAGTTCCCTCTCAACTGCTAGTCACTAAAGATTTGACTTGGTCTTCACCCTTTTTCGTATTTGCTTCCTAATTTGATCGACAAACATATTTTTGGTTGACTCAACTAGGAGAAATTTTGACTTGAGTATTTCGATTATGATCCACCCAACTTACTTCAGCCTTGACTCGACTTGTATTTCCCAATTTAAGTTTGCTTCGACTTCGACCTTTAGGTTACTTCATTCTTGGACCGACTTGACTAAGAAGAAAACCAAATTGACAGATTTGACTTCGGTTGTCACGACTTGCTTTGGCTGACTTGAATTTCCCGACTCAATTTTCTTTAGACTTCAACCTTTGGGGTAATTTACTTCACTTCTACTCGGACTGACTCGAATTAAAAGAAAACTGACTTGTGTAATTCGAATTTGGTTGTCCCGAATTGCTTTGGTTTCAACTTCGATTTAGGCTTAGATCTTGGACTTCTTCTACTTATCCGACTTCGACCTTCGATTTTGATCCTTGATTTCTTTGACTTCGACCTTCAACTTTTTCAACTTCCTCAACTTCTTGCTGAGATTTTTATACCAGAATTCTTGACTCTGTGACTATATTGATTCCCATACTAACATTATTCAACATCAATGCCAACACTATAACACCATGTCCAACATTATTATTTCTGATTTGTATGCATCCATATTGGATTCTCCATTTACCCTTTTTATTTGGACAATTTCTTCACAATTTCTGTTTGTGCATGGATGTTCATGAAAAAATCCACCATAAACCATATTTCCATTAGGGTGATTTCATCAACCTCATACAATATAGGATGAGTGCATCAAGCTCATACAATATATTAGTTAATATTATCTTTCTACTGATACTCAATTCAACTTCATAACATTATGTCCAATATTGACAATGCTTGACATTTAAGTCATCTTCATAACATTATGTCCAATATTGACAATCCTTCTCAAACCAATCAATCAATGATACTTCACCTATCTATCAAGGTTGAAATCAATGACGACCAAATTGTCAACAATATGTAGTGATTTCAAAGTAACAATATGATAATATCACCTTAACAAATAGTAGATAACATAAATATATGGTGGCTGACGTAAAATTGTAGCTAGATGACAATTTATAACAACAATTAGTATTTTGTAACAACCACAAGAAATATAAATCAGAATTGCATGAAAAGACAATGAAAAATCAACATTTATCCAATAGATCAAGTAGCACTTATTCCAAGCAATTTTGGAGTATGTTAGTTATGAGTTAGAGTGAATTATGTAGAAAAATGAAGCAAATTAGAGGTATGTAGCAATGTTTTGCAATAAGAACACTAGAGTTAGTAGATTAGGCTATACCAGGGTTAGAAAATGTTAGTAAAAGCTTTAGAGATTATGGTTTGAGAGTTCGTTTGATCAATTCCTTCATAAGAGAGCAATGATACTAGTGCCTTTTGGGATATGGAGTCAATTACAACAACAATAAGTACTTGGAGAAATAATGATAATAATATCTAAGGATGAGGGCTTGAAATCTAAGGTTCTATCACCTTAGGGCCTTAGATTTCAAGGGGAAATTGCAAGAGTGCAAACACACTTGGGCTCTAGAAATTCATACTTCCCTTATTAGATTCTTCAAAAAATTATGACAAGCTTCTAGAAACAAACTCCTAAAGTGCTAACACTTTAGGGCTTTAGGAGTTTACCCTAGATGACATTTCTTAGCAAATAAATGGATGAAATATTCTAGAGAGAGGAAGAAACACCTTATGTTCCTCTCCTAGGGTTTACCCAAGAAATATAGCTTCAATATGAACAAATAAAATGTACCATTAACATTCAACACATGAAATAAATTGTAGATTTTACTTACTTCACCAAGTGCGAACCAAGCACAAACCCTAGTTGCAAAAATTTCACCAAGATATGAGCCAACAAGAATCCACAAAATGTCCTTCAAGAGGTGCGCACTAGTCAAAGAGACTAATATTGCCAAAGATAGTGAAAATTTTAGATCCAATCCTCTTGTGTGTGGAAGAATTGTGTTGAAATATGAAAATGACAAGGCCTCTATTTATATGAGATATTGCAACCATATTTGTCCACTTTAAAATTCAACTTTAAAATATAAGAGGGTTGACCTTATTAAATTTTACCTTTCAATTACATAAAATAACCCTAAAACAAGAGTGACGTCATCCCTTCTAAGGTGACATTATGCTCCATAAAGGTGATGTTATGCTCCATAAATGTGACGTTGAGGTAGAAGTGGGAAACACTAGGGATCCAAAGGAAATCCATCATGCCACATGTGCCAAAACATCACCTCCTAACCCTAGTCTCCTCCATGACATCATGAGCTAGGTGGTTGACATCCAAGCCTCCAAAGGATAACGTCCAGGTAGAAAGAGGTGGGAGCTTGTCTCTTAGTCATGCGAGAGTGCCCACAAGTGAAACAACCTCCTCACTCAAGGTACAAATGATCATCACAAGGTTTCCCCATACGTGGGGTCTAGCACCCATCCTTGGGCTTCAAATCCCTCATGAAGATCTGAACACAATCATCTCCTCATGAATACATGTCCATTGGGCAGGGTTCTGCAAAGATAAACATATGCACCCTCCAAGGGTCCATAATTCATAAGAATCATTCCAAGTAAGCCACATATAATAATGGAACCAACCAAACATGTGCATCAAACCCCCGTTTTTAGACTAAACAAATTCTCAAAGACCTTATACAATTTTTCAAATTTAGGTGTGGGAGGGGTGTCAAGGCATCCTATTGGGCCAATCACTCCCCAAGTTAAAGGTGTTTCTCAAGGGAAACCTATCTAAGTCATGTGTTATTATGAGGTGGAGTGGGGTAAGACTTATGGGTTTGGGGTTTCATGACATACAAGGTCTCATATTGTCTCATTTATGGGTGCCTTTGTGGAGGGATAGCCACATACTTTTCCTCTTTTTTGTTTTTAAAGCATATTTTTCCAATCCGTTTATTTTGCATGTGTTTCCAAGCTGAAGATAATAAGGGGAACCAAAAGGAAATACATAGCCCACATACACTCTACCTTGGTTTGCATGATTTTCCAAGTTGAAGACAATAAGGGGCATTAAAAGGAATTGCATGGTCACATAATTTCTACCTTGGTTTTCATGATTGATTAGTTAGTTATTTATTTTATGGGTCCCTCATTTTTTGAGAAGTGTTTCAGTGTTCTCGGGATCCCACGATGAGATTTTAGTGCATGGTGTTTTTTCTAGGGCACCTCCGAGCCTAATGGTCCTTTCTTCCCATGAAATGAGGTACATGCCCTTCTCAGGTCAATAAGCCCATAAACCCAAAAGATGAGAAGAAAAAATGGAAGAAGTATGGAAAGTGATAAGTATGATTGGGAATGGTATGATGACTCGTCAAGGAACCCCCCAATAGCACCCCATTCTCGAGGGTGAACAACTTACTAGGACATGATGACACCCACCAAGGTTAAATAAGGAAAATGGTATAATTTCCAAGCAAACGTTTTGTAATCAAGAAAGGATTCTTTGCAATATATTCAAATGCTTCAATTATTAAAGTGACACTTACCATGAAATAAAACTTATTACCTCATTAACAATACCTCCTATCCTCTGGGGCCATGCAACTGGGATTGATGTTGCTCTGATGCTAGTGATGGATAATGGTGCAAGTCAAGATAGGAGGGGCCTTGTGGGGCTCTTCTAGTCAATGTGGACCTCGACACTCCATGTCTGCTACCTATGGGCCTCGAGACATGATATCCTTGGTTACCCATATATTTGGGGGGTAACATCAGGCTCCTACTCAAGGACATGTTCTCATTGTAGAAAGCATGTGAAATTTAACATCTTTGGTATGATCTGTGCCTACACACTTAAGAAAAATCGTTAGAACATCTAGGGTGGTGCTATCACCCCTTATTCTTATGAAAAATTGCTAACTATACAAAATTTCCAATATATTTATTGTAACATATCAATATGATCATGAAAAACATATAAGTATGACGTATCAATGATGCATGATGCAAAACATGTAAGTCACAAGCATGCATGCAAAATCAGGATAAGTTAAATGAAAACTATGCTACCATGATATGCAATATACAACATATATATAGTGAGATGTAAGATGCAAATGCCTACCTACCTACCTACACTAACTTATGTTAGTAAGGAGTTAAGTCTCTTCTCCACAATGGGGTTTGAGGAGGTGGACACTAATTGGTGATGGACACCTCCTTCCCTGCATTGTGTTCAGGTAGTAAGTGTCATTGACAGACTTCCCTCTAACCTTAAATGGTCCCAACTAAATTTTTTTAGAATGCTTATGATTATTGGGTTGGCCCATTTTCGTATCCCACTCCAAGACCAAATCTTCTTGCTTGTAATCCCCTCCTTTGGTATCAATTCCTTCTTGTATTACTCTGGTGTATTGCCTTGAGGGAGGGGTTGGGATTATGTGGTAAGTAAATAATCTTGGCTTGGTCTAACAAATAAATATTTGTCTTCTTTCCTAAATAATTTGATAGAACCAATATTATTGTCCTTATACATGTCTTGCAGTTGTTGGTAATATTCCTTCTTTTTCCATTGTATGGCATCAAAATCCTCTTCCCTGGAAAAAGGTAAATCATCTAGGGAAAAACTTGGAAGAGATTCCTTGGTTGGATTAGGTATTTATTTTTGTTCTGAATCAATGTCAACTTCTTCAATGTGAGCCTTGGCCATAGTCATATTGGGAAAGAGAGCATAGATACCATCATTCATAGGTAATTTGATGCTACTTAGGTCCATCTGCAATGTGCTGCCCAATGTTGCAACGAACTTTCTAGACAAGTGTATGCCCCATACATTAGGGACGTCCACCACCACAATCTCCATCAAGATAACTATTTCAGGGTATCGAACAAGGTGGGAATTCACATTTTCTATCACACCATGAGTGGGAATAGCCCTGGATTCGAACCCACACACATTTTTGTAAGGCCTTATAGTGTTTAAACCCAAATGTTTCATCACCTTCAATGACATCATATTCATACCTACCCCTAAGTCAATCATGCAATTATTCAAGTGTTTGTTATTCACTTGTAGAGACATAAATAATGGTGGATGAACATCATATTGTACCTTGAAATGCTCTGATTGTAGAATTATGGGTGGGATCTATTGGTTCATCCTGTACCTTGAAGAATTTCTCAAACATGTTTTTCATTGAGGGAACTTTGATGATTTCCCTTAGAGGTACTATTACACTCATCTTCGTCAAAGAACTATCTAAGTAAAAGTTCATGTCACTGTTGTCATTTTTTGGAAAAGAAAGATTGGGCATAAACCTACTAATTGGTGGAGGTGGAAGTTTCTGCCGAGGAAAATTGGGGTCAGTGGGAGGAGTTGTAGGTACTCTCTTTTGTCCTATATACTCTTGCAATTCGTGCCTCTCCAACTTCTCCCTCAAATATTCATCTAGATTGTTTATAACTTCCATACTATCCCTTATGGTTGCCTCTTTCATGCATTCTTCATGTTTTTCGAGTGTGATATTGAGACATATTTGCATTTCTTTAGTGAAGACATGATTGATAATTTTCACTTGATCAGGGTCCCCACTGTTCATTGGAAATTCATGCTCCTAATGTGTGTCCCTACACTGAAAACACCAAGTAGTTTCATATACAACATTTGAGGGAGATAAAGTATTAGGAACCCGTTGTTCATTTCGAGGCTTGTATACTTGACTGGGATTCTGAGGTTGTCCCTTGAAATGAGGCCTAAGAGATTTCTATTGTGCTCTCTCTAAATTAGTGATTCTATTCATCATCAAGGTCTTATTTCTTTCCATGTCATCCACAGTCTCTTGAAGCTTTGCGAAGGCAATGTTGATATCTTGGGTGCTCTCAGTGTTGTGAACTACTTTCAGTTTAATATCCACCTTGGATCTTGGGGCATAGAAATGTTCCACTTTGGATGAGGAGAGATTAGCCTCGATTCTTGTAGCTATTTCATGGGATTCTTGAATTTTCCTTAGAACCTTGTCCCTAAGCATGAACCCAAATTTCCCTGAAAATGCCTTGGTATAGAGGAAGAAAAGGTAATCTCCTTCGAGGTGATGACTCTTAGGTATTTGTTGTAGCAATATTTAGAACTTGGCGTGGAACTCCCTAACAATCTCTTTCTCAGATTTCTTGATATCATTGAGTCATGTTAACATGTTAGGATCTTCTTTAACACTCCATCTTTTGAGAAAAACTTGTTCTAGTTGATCCATGGTTTTTATACTAGCACTAGAGAGACTATCATACCATCTTCTAACAACATCTTGAAGAGTGGAAGAGAAGAGTTTCATCACCAATTCCTCGAGATCATCACTTACAAGATTGAGTTGAAAGAAAACCCAGAAATTACTCATATGATCTTCTGCACTAGTCACATCATTACGAGTGAATATGGGCAACCATTTTTGATACTTTGTAGGAATATTTAGGGGGTATCCCAAGATGAATAACATATCTAATGGATTGAAGAGCTTAGACACCCATTGCTTTTGAATCTAGTTATGAGTATGAGTTTGGGCTTGAGTTTGAGTCTGAGCTTGAGTATGAGCCATTGTATTCAAAGGAAGGTTTCCACCAAACAATGATTTTACTACAGGCGAGTTACAGGGAAGCCTTTTAATGTAGGTTTTGGGAGGATTAGAATACCTCCCTAAGATTTTTGGAGTCGCCATATAACCCCTCAAGGATTATCAAAGGAAAAGAGGGAATCACTCTCAATGGAGTATCCAGGTAAGCTTGTAAGATAAGGGATTTGGGAAAAGCTCACCAGAGATGTGTCGTTGAGGAAAACTTGCTTGATTTGTCGAAAACAACACCAACATGTTATCGCGGGATTTGTACTTCTGCCAAAACCCCACACAAGTCCACAAATATACTTAACTACAAGATAACCCACCACTGTTGCTTTAGTAGGAAATCCCCGTGTTTTAGGGATGGATGAGATCTAGCCTAGGGGAGGCATCCCCAATAAACTCAAGGGATTAGATAGGAAGGACGTATCCAAGTTTGGAGGTCCCTCTCACCGATTACCTATGTCAAAAGGTCTATGTCTATTAAATTGAGACAAATGAAGAAATTTGGGTACTTTCCTGGAACAAGAACATTTGTAGCATATATGTAGTGATTTCCAAGGACCAATGTGATAATATCACCTCAACTGAGAGTAGATAACATAAATATATGGTGGCTAATGTAAAATTGCAGCTAGATAACAGTTTATAACAACAATTAGTATTTTGTAATAGCCACAAGAAATATAGATCAGAATTGCATGAAAAGATGGTGAAAAACCAACATTTATCCAATAGATCAAGTAGCACTTATTCCAAGCAATTTTCGAGTATGTTAGCTACGAGTTAGAGTGAATTATGCAGAAAAATGAAGCAAATTAGAGGTTTGTAGCAGTTTTTTGCAACAACAACAATAAAGTTAGTAGATTAGACTATGTTACGGTTAGAAATGTTAGTAAAATATTTAGAGAATAGAGTTTGAGAGTTTGTTTGATCAATTCCTTCACAAGAGAGCAATGATACTAGTGTCTTTTGGGCTATGGAGTCAATTACAACAACAATAAGCACTTGGAGAAATAATGATAATAATGTCTAAGGACGAGGGCTTGAAATCTAAGGTGCTAGCACCTTAGGGCCTTAGATTTCAAGGGTAAATTGATAGAGTGCAAACACCCTTGGGCTCTAACAATTCTTAGTTCCCTTAGATTCTTCAAAAAATTATGACAAGCTTCTAGAAACAAGCTGTTGGAGAAATTTCTATTTTTGACGCACTAGTTCAGTGGGAGTTAACTGACTAGTTCTATTTTAGACTTTCTATTTTTACCATCACTATTATGCATGCATGCATTCCTAAGGAAATCTAACTGATTGATTGTTTTTATTAATTATGGAATGTTTTTCCCTATATATGAGTGTATTCCACTCATTCATTATATCATATTGATCATGATCTATGTATCAATCATCAACTCATTGGAGTAATGTGAATATATTTTCTCATTCTTCCATATTAAATCTCTCTTCCTTTTCTTGATAAGATTTGTTTGTGCATGCTTTAGCTATATCTCCTATGTAGGTTTCAATGAAACACTGACATGGTATCAGAGCAATGATTCTTGGAGCAAGCCAGACAAGCCAACGAATAAGGAAAATCGAAGTTTCGACGAGCTAAATCCATGGTGTACCTTTCAATAGTTATTCCTCCCAAAATATTATGTTTTTGAGGAAACGACCCTCTCGAAAAGTAAATAGACCCATTTTGGAAGTGGTTTTTCAACCATTTAGCAAGATTATTCACTTTTTGCTCAGAAAGTAAGCCACAAGATAACCTCCTGAAACTGATACAAATCTGTGGCCGTATCTTTCAGCAGTGATTTCTCCCAAAATATTAAGTTTTTGAGGAAATGACTCGTGTCCAAAGTAAATCGACCCATTCTGCAAGTGGGTTTTCAACCATTTGGTGAGATTCCTCATCGTTTGATAAAAAAGTAAGTCAAAAGATCATCTCTTGAAATTGATATGAATTTTCACTTAAAGTGCTCTTTCTGCCGTGATTTCTTAATTTTTCACTTGCAGATTGAGAGTAAATTTTTAGGGGTTCTTAGAAATAGCGGGAGAGATGGATAGGACAACTATTATACATTCAAACTTGGTGTTAATCTTCACACCATACAATTATTTTGATTGGAAGCCCAAGGAGACATTCCAACTCAAAAGAAAAGGACTGTATAATTTGACGATGGCGACATAAACAAAACCTACATCAATGATTGAGAAGATGAGATGGGCGAACCGTAAGGATGAGGCCACATGACTACTTATTGAGTTAATCTCCAATGATCTATGGTTTCATGTTGCTGCATGCAAGACTCCAAACGAGATCTGGACCACCTTGGAAGGACTCTTTGGAAAGTAGGATGATGTGAGGTCATATGCTTGAGGTAGAGTTGAATACCTTAGACCCTAAAATTTTTGATAATATACAAGATTTCTTTACTAAATTTAAATCTTTGATTTTGAGCTTGGGTGAATGTGGTATTGACAAGTCTACACAAGAGAAACAACTTATTCTAACAATCTTGGCCAAGCTAGGACCA
>SNQJ01S0300102.1:0-10381 GCA_010110895.2 Picea sitchensis
TGTGAAAATCCTCCACCTAGTAGGTTTGTGAAATGTCCTTTTCACTTATCATAGCCCTTTCCATCTGTTGAAATGATCTATTTTGGCGTTCTACAACTCCATTTTGTTGAGGAGTACATAGAATAGTGTATTCGATTTTAATTCCATGTCTGTCACTGAATTCTTTGAAATCTCTTGACAGAAATTCTCCTCCCCTGTCTGAGCAAATTTCCTTTAACTTCCTTCCTGTCTGATTCTTAGCTAACTCCTTGAACTTTTTGAACTTCTCAAATGCATCAGATTTTTCTCTCAGAACTAGCATCAATGACTAGCATAAAGTAACATTCTCCTCCAGTTGCTTCCTTTCGCGATGGTCCACACAGATCCATATGAACAATTTGAAGTGGTTTCTCTAAAGATGTGAAACTCTTCGATTTGAATTGAGCACGAGTCATCTTCCCCATTTGATAGGATTCACATACAGATTTATTAGGCTTAGATATTCTTGGAAGGTCTTTCAGAGCACCTTCATTATTCAATTTGACAATATGATCAAAATTAAGGTGTCCAAGCCTTTTGTACCATAACCAACTTTCATCAAATTTGTGTAAATGACATTTATCCTAATCTTCCTTCAGAACATATACATTGTTTACAGTTCTAACCCCTTTTGCAATCATCTCTCTTGTGTTTACTGTCTTTATTTTACAATTCTTGGCAATGAAAGTGACTTCACATCCTCTGTAACATATCTAACTGACACTAAGAATGTTATGCTTTAAACCATCAACAAATAATACATCTTGATCTTTTCTTCTTCCACTACTTAATCTTACTAGACCTTTACCTTTGATCTTTACTGGAGCATCATTTCCAAAGGTCACACTCCCTAATTTATTTTCTTTTAGTAATAAGAACTTACTTTTGTCACCTGTCATATGACTGGATCATCCTCTGTCAATATACCAAGGGTATTTTTGTCTTTGAGTTGACAACACTAATCCACACTTGTTATCTTCATTCTTCTTCCAAACCTTGATGTTTTCAGCTCTGTGATTTTAATCTGGCTTATAGTTCTGTAAGTGACAGTCTGCAGCTTTATGTCCATATTGATGGCAGATGTAACATTCTGGTTCATTGAATAAAGGATCTAACGATTGTTATGTTTAATATGTGTCCTTCTCCCAACCATCACATGATTTGTAGTCTGTGTTTGTTTGTTACTTGGTTGTCTCATTATTTTTTGTGGCATATATTTATTTCTTGGTTATCTTGATTTCTCATGTATAAATCTTAAAGAACAATTTACAACTTTGTGGCCAAAGTTAGATCAGTAAAAACAATATCCATAGAAAAAATCTTTGTACCTGGAAAATGGTTGTGTTCTTTGAACATGTCGATTTCTTCCATGCTGATGATTTCCTTGAGTAGAGGGTGTATTATTTATTTTTTATACAGATTCAATTCTGGTAGCTTTTCCTTCACTCCTCCTTGGAAGTTGATTCTCTTCCTTTGTTTCTACAGGTTTTTTGTTGTCAATGGTTGTAGATTTGACAAACTTGATGGATTCTTTGTTGCTTAGCTGACCACTACTTGATCCCTCTTCATAACCCAAACCAATTTTCAACTTCAAATTCCTTTGTTGATTTAGAATGGAGGCTAATCCTTCTAAGGATTTAATACTTGTCAGATTCTGATGATATAAGGCTTGGAATTTCTCTAGATCTTTTATGACAGTCACTACTTCAGCTTCCAATTTTTCACCTTTTGTTTTGGCTTCCTTAAATTTTTGTTTGAGGATGTCTTCAATCTTCTTAGATTCTTCTAAATTAACCTTCAACAAAGAAATTCATTCAGTTGGTTCATTGCATGTTTTCTCATACCTGAGTAGTAATTGTTTTTGTTTTCTTTTCTTTTCTCTGAGTCTATCAATCTCTTCCATGGCACTGACAAGTTCTCCTTTAAGATCCACTATTGCTTCACAATCAATGAACTCACTTCCTGTATCTTCAGTGTTTATATCTTCTAAAGATATTAGCATGATATCATTTATTTTATCTTCAATAGAAGAGTCATTTCTTTCATCATATGAGGGATCATCATCATTGTTTACACAAAAGGTTTTTCTTCTTAAAATTATTCTCTTTATAGACCTTCTTGTGTTTGTGGTTCTCTTCATCATCATATGTCTGATCCTTTCTTTTGTGAGGACACTTATATGAAAAATGACCTATCTTACCACAGTTGCAACATTTGAAGGGCAATTTACCTTTGTATTTTCCTGATCCTTTCTTCAGTCTTCTCACAAAATTTTCTTCAATCTCATCTATATCGGAATCTGTGTTTTTCTCTACTTTAAAATATGTCTCTCTTGTAGTGGATTTAGCTTTGGTGATTCTCATTTCATAAGCAGTTATGGTTCCAAGAAGTGGATCTAGTGTCAAAATTTTGAGATCAGTTATTTCCTCTATAGTAGAGACCTTTGAGTTAAATCTATCAGGAAGAGATCTTAATATTTTCTAGACTAGAAAAGATTCATCTATCATTTCACCTAGTCCTTTCATGGTGTTGAAAAGTCATTCTATACATAAGAAGTACTTACTAATAGTTTCGTCTTCATCCATCTTTAACTGCTCAAATTTTAGTCCGTGAGTCTGAAGTTTTGCATCTTTCACCTTTTCATTACCTTCATAACTACTTATCAACTTGTCCCACATAACTTTTGTTGATTCACAGTGCGTGAATTTGACAAACTCGGCATAATAAAGTCCACTGAGGATGGAATTCATTGCTTTTGCATTAAAGATAAACTCCAACTTATCATATTTTGAGGCCAAGACTACAGGCTTCACATATCGCATTTCAACGACATCCCAAACATCAGAACCGAGAGACATTAAATGTGTTCTCATCCTTGTTTTCCAGAAGGAAAAGTTTGTTCCATCAAACAGAGGGGGTCTATTAGTTGAACTTCCATCATGACTAGTCATTTTCAAGCTTATGGATCTACCTTTGATTAAAGGCATCGACTCTGATACCATTTGTTGAAAATATAACTCAGAGGGGGGGGGTGAATCAGTAATAATATAAGATTGAAACTTTTCTTGTTATTTTCTGAATCTTTCTAGATTATTATTTAATGTGTTACTGATAACTTAACATGCATAGATATACAATATTTGATCAATCACACAGAATACACAAAGACACATATTTGCATGAGGAAACCCATAAAGGGAGAAAACCTCTTCTTCTTCAGATGTCAATAAAGCTCCAACCTTCATGTACATCATAGTCTTTGAGCACCAAATCAAATATGAGGCTACAACCTATGATAGCAAGCTACAACTTGCAGAGAGCACCAATTCTCAGATTTCTCTAGCACCAACTAGATGGAAGCACCAACTCCCAGGTTTCTCTAGCACCAACTAGATGGAAGCACAAACTTCCAGAATATCTTCTAGCACCAACTAGAATTTAGAGGACTACAATCCTCCTTAGCACCACCCTACCACCCCGATTTAACCTTACAAAACTTTACTTACTTTCTTTGTCTCTGATATGGTATGTTACATCTCCATGTCTCCTCGGCCTTCTTCAGCTTCTATGTTGTGTTATGCTTCTGCCTCTTTCTACTTCTATGCTCTTCTATTTTTCCTACTCCGAACTTCACCTCTGTTCATTTTTTATTTTGCATTTTATACTCTATGCATACACTTCATTCCTTTCCACTGCACCTCTTCTTTTCTCCTTTTCTGCTGCTTACTACCACCTTCTACGCTCATGCATCAGTTCCCGAAAAGAACATTCTCTTCATGTCTTTATCACGACAAGTCCTCTGCCAGATCATCCTGACAACTCTTCATCACAACATCTCTGTGTTGCATCTCAATTCTATATATATTCTTCTATGTTTTGCATGTCATATTTTCTCCCAGTTCTCTCCCAGGTCCTCATCGCAACTCTACCATTTTACTGGCGGTTACTCACTATCTATTCATCATCAGTGCTCGTTATCTTGAGATTCCTTTTCTTCACTAGCAGTTACAGTCATTTGTTCTATTTGTTGTAGGTAAATAAGTCCTAAGCCTCTTCCTTTACGTGACCACTGGCAGTGACCACACGATTATTCAAGAAGTGCTTCGTGATCTCGGTCTAGTGAGTGTTATCTCCTTATTTCGATATGACCTTGGGCGATGATCTCATGTGACCATGTGAATGTGGGCATGGCCAAAGGTGGTTTGAGATCAAACTGCATTTCACCCCACAATTTACCTCGAGCCTCCACGTGATCTTTCTCCAAAATTGTGGTTTCAATTTTCGGCCACCCTTAACGTTTTAAAGTTCACACACCTTCAATCCCCCCAATGCAACAGGACTGTTGATCTCACGATATTGACAGTGCTCCTGAACAGACGGTTCAGATATATCCTCTCAAGTCTATGGATCCAATTATCCTTCCTAAATCAATGACTGTGATTTACTTCATGATCTAGGCTCTGGGAGTTTCAAATCTCAAACCCTTCTTTTCTCCGTACTCTAATCTTCTGGATTCGATGATTTGCAGACACCTATCCTTCTCAATCGACGGCTCTGCCTCTGCTTTGGAAATTTGACCTTTCAACTTGATCAACGACTTTGTGGCCCCTTTCTCGATCAATGGTCACGATCTCCTTTGGGTGTCCAAACTTCTGAAATCACAAGTCTCAAACTTTACTTCCCCTCTAAGGATGCGGATTACTGCCACTTTTCCTCTTGGATCAAACTGTTGAGGCTTACTTTAGTTCTTTACCCAGATTCCACAAGATTACGCCATGTCTTTTTTGGATCAGATGGCCCAGATTTACTTCAGACAATCTGATGCTTGAGATCTTCTTTGGATGATCTGATGACTAAGGTATACTTTGTATGATCCCACGATCGAGAATTTATTTTGGCTTTCTGGGTCTCCGGGCTTCAGGAATTTCAAAAATCAAACTGACACTCTAGATCAGACAAAACAGATTCACTTCGGATGATATGATGCTTGAGATCTTATTTGGATGATCTGACGACTGATATCTACTTCGGATGATCCGACGGTTGAGAATTTATTTTGGCTCTCCAGATCTAAGGGCTTCAAGTACTTCAAATCTTAGCTGGAAATTATTGAAGTGATTCCTCCAGAGCTCACGATCCATCGCCACATATCCCTCTAGATATGACGGTTGAAATGTACTCTAGCTCTTCATCTCTCCAGACTTCAGGAATTTCAAATCTCAAATTGAAAAATCTTAAAGTGAGATTTTTTCGGAGCGTAACCTCCTCACATATTTAGATCCAAAATGAATGATGTTCATTTTTTCAAGATCTTAGATCAATGGCTCGATCTATCTGTGATGCAGATTTTCATTGGATTAAATCCAAAGGCTCTCCATATTTTCTTATCCTATCCTTCCACTTAATTTGATTTGACGGTCGTGAAGACTCTCGAAGCAGATCCACGATCAATGATTTTGATCCTGATCACATTTTTGTACTCTCTTTCCCTTCTGAGCTTTGATCTCTGCATACTGTTCGCTTCCCCTCCTGAGCTTATGCTTTTCCTATTTTCCATCTTCGTTGTTGTTCTTGCCATCAATGACAAGAACATGCTTCCCGTAAAAAATGTCAACAATTTATTCTTCTCCACAACCATGCACTCAATCACTTTCTCATACATAAGGAGAACATGGGAAACTCTCTCTCTCTCTCTCTCTCTCTCTCTCTCATGTTGTTAGTTTCCCTTGTCACTCTCTCCCATTTATTCCACCACATCCTCCTCTTCCTCGATCAAAAATGGATTAATGACAATGAACTCCCCAATTTTGACCATCAACCTGACCTCCCTCTTAACAGACTTGATCCTCTACCATTCCCTTAGTTCTTTGTATTGCATCTCCTCCTCCATGGGCCACTCAACTTTCTCCAAGATATCATCCTCGGAATCCCTATATCCATAATAATTGGTGTCAATTCCTTGTAAATATCATACCTACACCTCCTCTTCTTCACCTCGAGGGGATTATTGAATATATATTTTATATCATGGAGGAATTTCACAACCATAATTGTACAATTGGTTGTTGGAATATTGTAACATTCCATATTATAGCAACCAATTGTACAAGTCGGGATGAGAACTTCCTCCTCAACATAAAATAGCTATTCTATAATACCCTCCATTTAAAGAAGAGGAGGTCTATGTATTATATTTACAAGCAATTTGATGCCAATTATTATGGCTACAAGGATTGCGAGGATGGTATCATTGATAAATTCGAGTGTCCCACAAAGGAGGATATGTAGGCCATATTTTTGATGGAGTAGTAGAGGATCAGTTATGTCAAGAAGGAGGTCACGTTCTTGGTCAAGAGAAGGGAGGTTATTTTTGTTAATTCGATCCTATTCCAGGAAGAGGAATATGCGGTAGAAGAAATGGGAGAGTGGGAAACGAGCAGTAGAGAGAGTGTAACACACCCAACCCCTAAGTATCATTTTAAGGGATGGATTATTAGAATTACCATCTTCCTCAACTATCTCATTTCCCTCTATTACAACTTCATCGTCATCTACTCGTTGATATCTTTCCAACGATGGAAATTTTGCTCAAAAAAGAGCTCTAGATGGAAATTTATGGCCTTTCCAAGGTCCTTTGGTCTTCCACCTATATATCGCTAACACGTGGTATCCACATGACACCTCGACACACTCACCATATGGCATGATGACTACGATGCACTATGTGGTGCCTATAAAATTCTTCCACAAGGAGTTTTCGTTCTACGTAGGACCATCGGAGCTATCGCTCGAACTCCTTGCTATTACTCTCATCACTCACCTCTGACAGATATGGTATCGAAGTATATTACCTTTCGATGCCATCCGTTCAGAGATAGAACAACTCAAGCAGTTTCACTACTCTAAAATCAAGGTATCGAGGAATATACCCCTCTCCTTTATGGATTGTTGTAGGCGTAAGTAGAAATATCTTGATATACAATTGAGATTGATTTAGTACCTAGGGTTCTCTGTTGTCCCTTGACCAAGTTTTGAGGAAACACTTGGTCATATTTGACCGTTTTTGGAACTTCGACAGCTTGTCAAACATGGAGCACAACGCGAAGCCGAGATTGTGGAAGCTAGACCCCTTTCTTGGGTCCTTTTTGGGTTTTTTGGGGATAATTTAATGGGTATGGGTTGTCGGCCCATGGGTTTACCCATGTTTAGGTCTATTTTGTAAAGTATAAATAAGTAGATAGGAAATGTAAGAGAGGCAGAGAAGCTAAGTGCTAGTAAAGGCTTTGTGTATACTGTGTGACCGACTTGCAGAGCTGAGTGCAAGTGTTGTAAGTGTTGAGTGCACGGATTGTAAGAAGGATATGTGCTAGATCTACTCAAGGAAGGAGGATCTGGTGAGGTGTGCGCAGATCTCCTGTCCTATGCGGAGTACAAGTTTGAGCTCTGTGTTGTAGTTAGATTGACCAAAGATAATAAAGAAGAAGAAGACTTTGTGGACGTAGCCCCAGGGTGGGGGTGAACCACGGTAAACTTGTGTGTTGTCCTATGTGCTTCGACCTAATGTGTTTGTCTCTTTCCATGTGTTGTGCTTTGATATGATTATGCTATGCGCTTTTCTATGATATACTTAGATATATCTACTTTGTTTTGTACTTAGTAGATGTATGGATGTAGATCTGACATATATGAAAGTTTTGAGTGTTATACCTGTTTTGTTGTTGCTAAGTGCTAACTTAACCTATATCTAAGTGAATGTTGTGGTGCTCTGCGCCATCTACAGAGTTCCATGAGGGTTAAATACTGATGAATGATCTATGCTAAAGTGTTTTCTAAATGTTAGAATCACAGATCTATGTCCCAACTAAGGTTCCATACACCTGAGTCTTGCAACCACCCCTGCCTCTACCTCGGTTGAGACTTCATCTGCTTCGTAGGTGTTGCTAAAAGGGCTGGTAGTTAGGGTTTTGTTGGTGCGTTTTTGAAATGTTGAACCTTGGGTCTACCCCTGTGCCAACAAATGGTTCTGTTGCCGGGACCTGAAACTGTGATTGTTGGGAACTGAGGAAGAAGAATCCTTTTGCAGAAAGTTCGTCCTGAAATTGTAAAAGCTTTGTGCATGGACCTATGCCCTAGTGCACAGTGATCCACTTGATCCGAAAATCTCTGTGTTGAAGAGGGAAGGATAGATCTGAAGAAAAGAAGTCAGATATGAATGCTTTGTGCTCTAAGAAAGGTTAAAGTGGAAGTTTCTAAGTCAGATCTATAGAAAGAGGTAAGCTCTGTAAGCTCTATTCTCTGATAAAGGTAAGAATAGTTAAAAGTTCTTAGATCTTGAAGCTTTGTAATCTATAGAAGTAAAATAAGTGAAAATTTGTGTTTCTAAAGTATGGATTTAGGTATGCTTGATAGATTTTGTCCTAGATTGAAAACTAGGGCATTGTTAGATTAAAAAACGTTTGATATGAATAGATCTGATAAGAATAATGAAAGACATGTTATACCTATGCATAGAAAGAATTTTTGGACTAACCACTGGATGAAGGATCCTAGAAAGAAATTTTTGTGGGCTAGCCATTATGATCCTAGTGCGCAGTACAAGAAAAGTTGGGGATCATGGAAGAGGAAGAGAGGATTAACTCTTTGTTACAGTTTTAGAAGACCAGGACATCTTGCTAAGGAATGCCTTGGGAGAAACCCTAGTTGCCTCTTTTTTAAGGCTACGGACCATGAAGTACTGGATTTCCCTAGAATGATTACTAGACTTGAAAAACTGAATATGGAACAAGGTCAAGAGACTAAGATTATAGAAGAACCCTAGAAAGAATCAGAGATTATGTTACTGAAAATGAAAGAAACCCTGGATGATCATAGAGATGCTAGTTTGTTAGAGATCTTCAAAGAAAAGGAGAAAATCAAAGTAAGAATAGGAGACTTCGACATCGACTGTGCTCTATATGAGGGAACATGGATGAACATTATGACATAAAGTACTTGGGAAACCCTAGGGAGCTCTGCTATGGTTCCTTCACTAGGAAGAATAGGGTTGTTTAAAGGAAAAATGGTAACACTATGTGGCAGAATTACCCAGATAGCTATGAGTACCCATGGAGCTTTGACAGAGGAAGAGTTTGAAGTCATTAGATTTATTGAGGAACATGCCCCATTTACAACTTTGTTAGGCAAGATCTGGATTGAAAAAGACCAAATATGGAGAAAAGAAGAAAAGGAATCCCTAGAACAGAAGAAGAAAGAACTCATGGAATTTATGACTAGAAGGATCGCCTACTTGATGTAAGAACAAGATAACATATCTCAGTTGTTGAAAACCAGGGACCTGGATGTCAAAGCTATAAGAGCATTAGAGGAACCATAGAAGACCGAAATACCTAATCCATATGATTAAAGAGTATTACCCTTGGATCTAAAGAAAGAACCTCAGCAGCGTGAACTGACTATGTCGAGAGAAGATAAGACTCAGAATGGAAAAAGGATGACCGAGATGAAGCTCACTAGGAAGAAGGCTAGGAAGCTAAGTAAGAAGAGAGGAAATATTTAAAAGTTACAAAAGGTTCTGGAGGAAACTTCGCAGAAGGAAAAATCACAAGAATTGAGCTTCGCCGAGATATCAGAACAACGACATCTGGCACTTCGTCGTGGCGCAGCAATATAGCCATTGGACCGATATACCCATTCGACTTCTGTCCCAAAAAAACATAAAAGCATTAAAGGATCACCACCAGACCGTTGGAACGTGCCATAACGGATGGATCAACGTTCATGAAAGATTAATACCCGTTGTAACCAGACTGTTGATGAATTTCCTATTTAGCTCATCGCGTCGCGCATGAAGAACACTTTCTCCAAATGAAAATTCAAAGCCCACATATCTTGTAATTGTATATAGAGATCATTGCATGCAGATCGTTCACCCTAGTGTCACGTTTTGAGATCATAGTGACCCCACTTATCTTTCCCTAGTGCATATGTCCGACAAGCTCACCGCACTTGAGAAATCCATCACAGAATTCCTTCTCAATTTAATGACTGAGAGAGTCATATCGGAAAGAAGAATGTCCACAGGAGTCCAAGCCTCATCGACGAGAGGAGTGCAAGCCTCCCCGTCGACTGCTTGAGATGGAACATATCGAGTTGGCACAGAGAGGAGAACTATGCATAAGGATGACATAGCCAATGCAAATTTAGTGCCATCCATTCTACCATCCTACATACCCCCTCTGAGTAGTGAGATTAAAAGGGACAGTATCCCTAGAGATTTTGAATATATCCTAGTAACTACATATTTACCGAAGGGAGTACGCACCTACTGCATAGATCAAGACAAGGCTACATCGTTGAAGTTTTG
>SNQJ01S0300103.1:0-10381 GCA_010110895.2 Picea sitchensis
CTTGGCCTGTTTCTTTCTAGTTTGTGTCTAATGTCACATGAACTTATCATTTATTGATAGATCCATTTTCAAGCTAATATCAATAGAGTAGGAAGTGGTCATATCTTTCTTTGTCCACAGAACTCAACGAGGAGCAAAGGATTGGAGCGCAACTCGGAGCGTGCAGGGACAAACGTCGATAAAAGGTACTTCTGTCATCCTTCCTTCTCATTTTTTAGTTTAGATGGATTTGAAAGGAAGTCAGTGTCCATGTTAAGCATTTTCTGTCTAGAGTTAGGGTCAAGCTCTTAGAGGCAATCTACTTGTCCGCAGGGAGATTTTCCTACAACAACCGTTGCCTCTTTGATGCCCTCAAAATCCGTTATGATCTGGTCCTGAGTGTGGATTTCAGTTACCGTTTTGAACTGCTTCCGGGCCTCCACTTACTTATGAAAGAAGTTAGTGTTCTTGTCCCCTGCTTCAAGCCAGAGGCACCTAGACTTTTGCTTCCAATATCTTTCTTTCTCTCTACAAGCTTGGTGCCAATGTTTTTGCAGCTTTGCCTCTTGCTGCATGTTTTCCTGTGAAGGGTCCACGTCTTCCATTTCAAGCTGATGTGTTTCTAACTATCTTTGGGATTCTAGGCGATTTGCTATGGGAATTGAAAGGGTTTTGGCCCAGGATTTTAAAGCTTTTTTAACCTTCTGAGCTTTTCTTCCCACACAAAGAAGGGGGAGCCTTTTACTGTACCATTCCAGAATCTGGTGACCAAGGCTGGGTAACTTTCCTCCTGGATCCACTTTTAATTGAAACGAAAGGGGATTGGACCCAGATTGTTGTTGGTGGTCAAGTTTAGGGTAATTGGCTTGTGATCTGACACACTATGTGGGAGAATGGTAGACTCAAGATTAAGTCCCATGATCAAGAAGGAGCTTTGGACTAGGAATTTGTCCAGCCTAGCTACGATATGCCCCGACCCCACCCTCTTATTTGACCAAGTGTATTTCCCTTTCGCTGGCTTTATATCCTCCAATTCCCAGGTGGACATTAAGTCCTCTACCCATTCCCTTTCTTGGTCTCAGACGATTGAGCCTCCTTTTTTCTCTTTCGCTGTGAGGGTTAAATTCAGATCCGCCCCGAGTATGATGTTTTCCAAATCATTTTGTTGCAGGAAATCCCTTAAGGTCTCCCAACAAGATTTATTATCTTCTAGGAGGACAGGTACATAGAGGTTAAAGAGGCTTACCTGACTCCCTGTTCCCAAATGAAGCAGGCTGGTGAAGATCCAGTGTTTGCGCATTTCATGCTTGATTAGATCATACTTTTTTGAGTTCTAGAGCGTGCCCAGTCCTCCCGAGGCACCTCTAGCGCTTTCTGCTATACCACTACTGATGTTCCATCTTGCTTTTGCTTTTCCGAGGAAGTCTTATCCTTCCATCTTGGTTTCTTGAATCAATAGGATCTTAGTGTTGGAGGTTTTGATGATGTCTTTTAGTGCCTCTTCCTTGGTCTTACTACCGAAACCTCTGTAATTCCAAGAAAAAAATTTCATTGGTTACCCGAGGGGGAGTTTTTGCCTCCTTGGGAGGCCTTGGAATTTTTCCTAGTTTGTCTGACATTGATCAACTGTTTGATGGTTGGCTGCGATCCATTTAGGATGTCTTTGTAAGTCTCTTTTTCTCGCTCCGCTTTTTTGGTTTTCCTTCCCCTTCTTGGTTTTTTTGGGGTGAGGTCGGTGCTGCTATCTTCCTCACTATTGCTGCCTAAAGAGATCTCACCTTCCTCCATCACTAGATTTTTGCCTAGATCTTTGCATATTTGTACTTGGTCCTTTCCCTTCTCTTATGTTGAGATTTCCACTATTTCTGGGTTTGAGTTTCGCTGTTCCGGTTCCCCTGTAGAGCTTTGCTGCGTCCCCACTTCTGCTACTTCATTTGTCCTTTCTGGATCGGTTTCCATACTGCTGTTCCTTGTATCCCTATTGGGTCCATGCTCCGCTTGGTGTGCCTGGGCCATCTTCTCTGATCTTGGGCCTTTTGTCTTTGTGTGGGATCTTGATCTTTCGCCTGTTTCCATCCATTGTTTGTGTCTTTATCCATGCTAGGTTCTTTGGGGAAGTTCCTCTGAAAATGTCCGTACTCATGACATCCCCTGCATTTGAATGGCAACTGTTCATAGTCGAGTTTTTGGAAGTGCTGCCACTCCCCTACCTTCAGTTTGATTGCCTCTGGGAGCCCAACCTCTAGATTCACTTCCACACAGATGTGGGCACATGAGTATTGGTCTTTTAGATCCACCTTATCTATGTAGTGTCTAAGACCATTACTGATTGCTTGAAGCGAGGTGCTATTCCAACATTGGATTGGTAGATTTGGGAGTCTGACCCACACCAGGACTTCCTTGGGGACCTCCAATTCCGGATCAAAGCTTGGGTGCCATCGGTTCAGGTAGAGACCTTGGGGGCCCATCAAATATGGCCTGTTTCTGAAGATTAGGTCCTGATTTTCTTCTGAGATGAATTCAAAGATGTAATGCCTCTGCCCACCGCATAACATGTAACACTATTCTATATTAACGGTCTCAAATTCCTTTGAATCTAGTTGTCTGTGGTTTTGCTGGAAGGCCAAAGCCCCATGAACTTTTCAACGAGCCCGTGTTCTGCTAGGGAGACTGCAACTCACATTGGTTGGTCCAGAGGCAAATCGATTTCAGGAATCGTCTCTAACCGTTTTACAAAACTAGGCGGTGTCGAAGGCAAAGTCTTCTTTCCGTGAGCAGTCAGAAGCTTGCGAAAGGCGATGCTGTGAGAGGGACGGGCACTAGGCTCCCCGCCCCCGAGAGCGACCATGGGAGGTCCTAGTTGACCTCAACATGGAAGCCACAACTAGGTCAAAACGCAGTCTCAAGATGGTTTCAATTAGTTTTGATCCATGGAGCATGTACTGTTACCATCCATCCTAATAGAAATATCATCTTCTGTTATGTGTGTTTCATATTTTTCTTTCCATATCCGTTCCCATAGTTCATTTTTACCTTTGAGTCATCTCATGGATACAACAACTTATTAGTGATCTGTTTTGAGCCATAAAATAAAGGACTTTCATTTGACGAACTTCTACAAGTTTTCTCAAATTTCTTTCTGGATCACTTTAGGCTTATTTATTGGGCCTAGTTAAGTGCAAACAACTTGTTGTTCATGTTTTCTTACTTGCTTCCTCCAATTTCCAACAATAATAAATAATTGGGTTTTAGGTTTCATGACACCTTTCTTCCATTATATAAGGTGTCATGAGTGAAATCATTTTGGGCTTCCACTTAAACTTGGATTTCTCCTTTTGTGAACCAATTTTTGAAAACAAAAGAATGTCGGGTGAGCCTTGCATGTTGATCATGAAAACCCAGAAAGTGCTTCAACGATACAATTTTCCTCCTTTACACAAAGTCACCCGGGGATGATAAGTCTACGTATGAACAAAAAGAGATAAAAAGGAATCAGATCATGGGGACATACACCCTCTCACAGGATATCCCTTTGTCTTAGCTTCATCCATCATTTCATAAAATCGAAATCGAAGGTATTACAATAAATATATCTCAATTTTAGCCCAAAAAGTCAATTTTGGGAGTTGTGTTGAGAGCATTACAAATGTTGAGTTATCAAAAGGGTAAGGTAAATTTTATTTGGAGGTGTTCTCCACATGTTTTCCACATCCCACTCTTCCATGTCCTCCACACTCCACATTCTCCTTTTCTTCTACATCCCACTCTTCCACATTCCTTTGCATTCACTTACTCTCCCCTGCATTATGTATTCCTCCCTTTCCCACCTCCACATCCTCCCCACTAGTACAAATTTTTGCATCCATGCAGGCCTCCTCTATGCTCACTCCCCTCAAAATCCTCTATACATGCCTATCTCCACTAACCCCCGCATCACCCCTATCCCTCTACCTCCACACCCATTTTTCCATGCGAGATGCCGAGGTGGCCTCCTCCATACCTCCACACTTGTTTTCCTCCAAATATGTTTTATCTATCCTAAGTTTTTTTTCCCCTTCCCCTTGGACACATCCCAAGACACCTTTCAACAAACCACAAGATGACATGTGGCACATCCAACCAAATCATGACATGTGGATTTATCCTAGTTGGACACTTGGCAAGTATGGTTGGCTAGTGGTGACTGAGAAATGACATGGGAAGGTTACTAGGTGGCGATATGGCAACCAACAATTACACTAACAACAATCTACATATGTTTTCCGTGGCTCAATCTCTTCTACCACACTCTATACTAATAAGGAAGCACTCTTCTTTATAAATATCTCAATCTTCCCTCCCAAAATGCATGTGGGATAATAGGGCGAATTTTAATCAATAACTTAGATTGCACAAGGAAATTAATCGACGATGGTCGAGTCTCCATATTTCAAAGGCCATATATTGAGCTCTCGGTGTCGATATTGGGTAAACAAGAGCTCATCGGAAAGATAAGAAGGTGAAGAACATATTGGTTTTAGTTTTAGGGCTGAATCTTGCAATATTGTTTTGAAAAATTCAAATACCATTCTCTCTCTCTCTCTCTCTCTTTCTACACACACACACACACACAAACACACATATTACACAAGGTTGCTTGACACCTGCCACCTATACATCAAAATCCACCTAGCATGTCCATGACATATCCATGTCATTATACTAGTCCACATCACGTGTACGGGGTCCACATCATCTATACGGTTCCACGCCATTTTTTAGGGTTTTTCTCTAGAATTTAAAATATAGATTTAATTATATATTTTTCTTCCATTTTTCAAACCACCACCATGATTTTTCACACATGGTTCCTCCAACTCAATTCATTGAACAAAATTTTCAACCCATCACCTACCAAATTTGTCACCATTGCATATAATTAGACCTCTATGCCTCATCCAAAATTGGGGATTTTACAAATTTCATGAGTTTCCCAAATTCTTAAACATAATCACTATGTAAATCCATAATTTATACAATTAACACTTCCATGCCTCCCATATTCTTTCTGAAGAAATTATTTGTGCATTTCAAAACCATGAAAACTAATGACCATGTATACCTTTCTTTATTGTCATTTTGTCAATCATATGGTATGCAACAACATTTTCCCCAATTTTCACAAAACTAATTTAAATTTGGGGATTCTCTTCTATTACACCTCCATATGTAGTCCAATTACTCTGGCATCATTACAGTTGGGTAAATGAGGCACTCAGTTTAACATTTGCAGGCTTCAAATACTATTTTCCCCAATTATTCTCCATTAGGCATTTAGTCAAACACTTGACATGAAAATTGTAATTTCTTTATATATAAGCTAACTTCTAGCCCATACAACCCCAATGTTGTAACTTGTAGCTTTAATACCACTTCGTAATGTACACAATCAACTCATTAAGCTGAAAATAAAAATATTACTTAGAATTTCTAGGCAATTGAATTTTTTTAGCCAAAATACATTTCCCATAAACTACTCCACAACCTATGAGCAAATTTAGCCATCTCAACACATAAAACATATTTCTACTCATACATTTATTAATAACAGTTGGCACATGGACAATTATATCAACATTCATATGCATTTACAATAGTATTCATAGATATCTCTTTCAAATACTTGTAATTACATCCTATTTGTGATTATGGCTCCTTCTGGCATACCCACAAGGCCATTTTCAATAAACTAATATGGTTGGACATTAAATTATATAATAGAGGTAGAACTATTCTTCCACATTAAAATATATGGTTGTAGAAGCCTCAAATATGCATAGAAATCATTACCAAAAAACCTAGCATGCACTATTGAGCCCATTGGTAATTCAAGATTGGTATTTCTTCAATTAATGCATAATATTTTAACATGACAAAGTCACAATGATTGATCTTCAAAAATTAAACAATACTAGTTAATTACTTTTCTGATTTAATGGATGCACTTAGGGAATATATCCATGGGAGCATTTTTCATCCCAACTATAAGCACCAGCTCGTATAGGTGCCACCCCTATGTCAAGCAATGAAACACCAAGGGAAAATTCAATAGGTATGGCTATGGTTTTCCTCCCTTATCCCAACAACTAACAACTACATCCAAGGAATTACCTCTCATCCCATTCTCTCTATATAATTCCCACTCTCTAACCTCTCTTTGCCCCTCATCCCTGCACAACACAAGGAATGAGATCCCCTTCACTACTAAAAAATCCCTCAGGATATCCCAGATCCATCCAATGATCCAACATAGTATAGCTAGGAGATATCTAATGCTATAAGCCAAGGAAAACTCTTATGTAAATCAATTCCTCTTAATCCCAGAAATAACTCATGGACATTCTCATGGATTCCACATAATTTCATGGTTTCAATTTTTGGCAACAATATCATGGTCGTAGAATGTCCTTCTCCCCTAGCATACATGAATGGTAGATTGAATCAATGGTTTTCCCCATCTTATTCGATCCCCAAGATTGCATGAAAAACTAGGCTTACATGACTAATACATGGGCCCCTTATAAAACTTAGGAAATAACATAAGGAAAATAATACAAAGGGATATGTAGGCTTGGGGAAATGACACATGGAAAAAACAAAAAAATATTATTTTAGTGACTCCCCTACTTCCCCTATTGTTGGTTCATTTCCCCCATGGTGCTCCTAAGGATATATCAACCCCAAAGTGCATGTGTTTATTAGTTTATTAATTATATTATTAATTCAAATACAATGAAATGGTAATTTACTTACCCACTTACCATATACTTGCATATTATGGTCATACACTCATAAAGGGTATTACAAAAAAGGGAAGTCCCTTAGGGAGCCACAATAAATTTTGAGCCTCCAAGTAGAAAGATGATAGGTAGGTTTACAAGTTCCTTCAGCAATGAGCATGGTTAAAATTACCATTCAAGTGTTATTGAGTGCACACAATAGAAACCTGAAATTTGATGGCCCTACAAACGACCCATGACATTATTTACCAACATTGTTCACATAAATTAACACTTCTATTTTAAAATAAATTGAATCTAAAACATGTTGTAGCCTTTCAAGCAACATAGTAGCCTGCACACCCACCTACGATGCTAATTCAAGAAAACATATAAAAAGTAATCCCTCTTGGCAAGCCATTTGGTAAAATTGTGAACACAAAAGTGGATGTTGGAGCTAATCACAACCAACATTTTGTCGAATTTGTAAGTGTTTCCCTGCTTATAGATTCTCTTTTTGTTTGTATAATTTTTTCTTTACCATGGAATTGAGGCATTCATTGAATTATTAACTTTGTCTAAAATGACAACTCTCATAAGTCTATTTGGAAACCATGCCTTAAACATTTTAGAAAAAAATACCCACTCAGACATGGACTTCCATGAGGTCATCAAATGAGTTATTTTAATGAGATATAAATATCATTACCATTAATTAAGTGAGAATAATTTTGAGACATGTTCTGCCCCACCGAATTCATAGTAGTGGTATACAGACTTGGTGTTACAGAAGAGTACCTCTATGTGGTATTATAGAATTTTGCTAAATTAACCTACCCTCATACATAAACTTGCATAATTGAGTATATGATATGTTGAGACACTACTTCCATATAAGTCCATGATCAATGGTTACGTAACTTTCTCTTAGGAAATGCAAAAAGTCTCTCTCTCTCTCTCTCTCTCTCTCTCTCTCTCTCTCTCTCTCTATTTTTCTTCTGATGCCTTTTTTTCAATCATTCATTTTTTTTTAAAACACCTACACGTTGTCGGTATTATGACATCCATAACGTCTCTCCCATGGCGTCCACGTCGTTTATATATAGCTTACCATTTCTCAACCGATGTTACCGTTCGTCGGTCTTCCGACGTCTATAGTGTCGCTCCCATGGCATTCACGTCGCAAGAGAGATTGCATACTCGTCAGAAATCCCATTGCGTTCACTTCACAAGAGAGATTGCATACACATTGGAATAGTGACGTTACTTGGTGTTGGTATTGTGACATTCTGAGCATTTATGCCATGGCGTCCACGTGATGGAGACCAAAGAAATGGGACGTTAGAATTCCAATGTCTCTAGCATCTCTGTAGTGACGACCATATGGGGTTTGGAAAGTGAAATTCGAGACAACACGTGTCTGCATCAAACTTCGCAACAAAGACAATATCTATGGTGTCAGAAAAACAACGTCATGTGAAACGATGTTTGAGGGGGTCCACTGTTTGTCGTTCTCCCGACAATATAAAGTGGCAATTGCTACATACGTGCCATTGGAATTTGACCCAAATGTACTAGTGTTACATGTGGGATATGTTCCCATTAGCATATACAAAAATAAAATTGCAGGTTTCAATTTGGGAATAAATTGATGCTGATAAATCTTCCAACAAGTTAATAGATGGAGTTCAAAATTTCCTTCCCCCTCTCCTCATTTTAGAACTGCCAATGATGATGGAGTTCTTATACCAACAATATCAATTCTTTCTGTGGTATTAGGGGTTAAAGTTTAAATTTATAATCTACACGAGAATTATGTAGTTTCCATTGCATGTGCCATCTTAGTTCAACTTTTTGCATTACAACATTATGGAACACACATAGTTTATTTCTATTTGCACTTGTTGTGACTGGGTGTCCCTTGGAGGCGTAGTCCTCTGCATCACAAGTGCTGAATTTATGTTCGCAGATTGGGATGTTTCTCCTAATTGTCAATTAAAATAACTTTCACATGGTTGGTCTATTCTTGCTACATGGGTGGTTCTCAGGTGAAGATTGTCCATGACCTCCTTTATACATTCAGACGTTATCTTCCAACCACATGGCATTGATCTGGAAGCCTATTTGACATAATGGGTGGAGATTATTACTTTTGTATAGTCATGAAATTCAACAGCCAAAACCATCATCCAATTGTCTCTTTATCTCACAAATCAACGATGGTCAGGCATTTCAATATTACAGAATTGCAAGATTTTTAATTATGGTCACAGTTCCAGTTCGTGGCTCCTTATCGAGACTTTTGTTCTCAGGTAAAATCAATTTTGTTTCCTCATTCTCACTCGAGACCCAAACTCCAGAGAGTCAGGGTTCCTTTCTCTGAATTCCATTCCAGTCATTATTCCATGGAAAAATTTCCTTTTTGGGGCATCGACATTGTTTCTCGGTCTTTTCTCTTCCGAAGGGAATGGATAATAGGTGTATGATCTCTGAAAGCATGGAGGATGCTCCAAATAATGACAGATACATGGAAAATAGGTTCGCGTGGTAGAGGGAATTTGCATATGAGGGTTATCTCAGTCGTGTTAGTTTCTATGCTGAAGTTGATGGCGCTAATACCCACAAATACAATATCTATGTTTCTAGGACTTTTGGAATTTCTTTTTCAGTGATCTCATCAAGCACTATGTATTCTGGTTTTTCTTTTTCCTGTTTCTTTCCTTGCAACTGATCTTTATACATGACCTTCTCATTGAATATGACATCTCTACTCCTAATGATTTTGTGATTTTCATAATCCCATAAGCGATGACCAAAATCATTAACATTGTATCCAATAAAGGTACACTTCTTGGATTTTTCCTCAAGCTTTGTTCTATTTTCTTTATCAGTATGGACAAATGCTTCCCGACCGAAAGTATTCAAAAAATAATAGTTTACCTTTTTACTTGTCCATGCCTCCTCTAGAATTCTACCATCCAAAGAGCTTGAAGGTACTATGTTTATTAAGTAAAAAACAATATCTACAACATCTTCCCAGAACTGTAAGGGAAAACCAACATGCAATCTCATACTCCTTTCACACTCCATGATTGTCTTGTTCATCCTTTCTGACACACCATTTTCTTGTGGTGTTCCTAGAATTGTCTTCTCTCTACGAATCCCATGGTATGAACAATAATCATCAAAATCCTTGCTACAATATTCACCTCCAATGTTAAGAACCAAATATCAATATAACATAGAAAAACCTCAGAATAAGTACTCAAAGCCTTGAAAAAGAGATAATTTCAGATAATAAGCCTCTTCGAGGGGGCAACCTCCTTTAACCCCACATAAATGTTCAAGTACAAGATGATTCAAAATGAAAATGTCTCCTTGGTATATATATAGGAGACTAGGAGGTATAATTACAACTAATGGAATAAAGCCGACATAAATAAAATAACATTACTAATGTAATATGCCCCAGTTAAGGGGTAATGAGCCAATATTAGGGCGTAACATGCCCCTCCCCTTGAGACAAGTGTTGTCTGCAACGCTTGAGTAACTCTGGATGCTTCTGTATAAAAGACTCATCTTCCCAAGTGGAATCTTCAGCCGATAGTTTCCTCCATTTAATGAGATACTCTGAAATGGATCTA
>SNQJ01S0300104.1:0-10381 GCA_010110895.2 Picea sitchensis
CCACATCTTTCATAAGCCCAAGACATTTGACTTTCTTGGAATCAAAAGAATATAGATCATGATATGGTCTAGTAATGTCTAACCCTAATTCTTCCATCACCACCTTAGGCATGACATTATGCGAAGCACCAAAATCCATTAAGCAATTGTGCAGTATCTTGTCATGGATATTTAGTGAAATGTAAAAAGGTGGAGAGGCATCAATTTTGTCTTCAATGTGAGGTCCAATAGTAATAGGAGGGTTTTCATCTTCAAGGTTGACTGTATCTGAGAAAGCGACATGAGTTGGAGATTCTAGAGCCTTAAGGACAATTTTTATGAATGGTTCTGTTTTCAGAAGTTCCAATAATGGTACTGGAATGTTAATTTTGTTGATTTCTTGTTCGATATTGAAAGAAGAGACATTTTTATCTGGTTCCCTCATATCAACAGTTTTATCTTTGACAGGTTGCCTCAATGAATGATCTGCTTGAACATTAGGAACACCTTTGATTGCCCCTGTCTTACCTGAAGTACTATCTTTCTTTGTAGAAATAGGTATATCTACTTTAGGAGCCTGAGAACCAGATATGAGATTGTATCTTTTCCCAGTAGGTTCATGCTAGACAATTTCCTCTCCATCCCCTTCCTCAAACTGATTTGCAATCAAAGTATCTTGATATCCTTGTTGTGTTACATGTAAAGGGACTGATTCAGAATCAGTCAAGTGAACTGCAGATTCTTCTTTTGTACCATCATTATCTTCCTCCTCATCTGCTACATTATTTTGAAAAGGAGGTAATATCTTTTGGTCATCTTGATTTTTTCTTTCTCTTGGTAAAATCTGGGGTACATTGTTTGGTCTCCTGAATTGATTTGGATTTCTATAACCGCCCTCCTGTGCAGGTCTATTGGGTTGTTTTTGTTCCATCTTCAGCCTTTCCATCTCAGAAGTCAAAGTTTTCAACATATTTGTCATTTCATCCATTTTAATATTGGATGCTGAATTAGAAGATGAAGGCAGTTCTTCTTTTTCCTTTTTTCTATCTTTGTCACTTCTAGATTTCAATTTGTCTGCTGCTAATATGTCTGATTCCACCTCAATAGTTGCATCTTGCATTAGGCTGAGGGTAGTGGATCTTCTTTCTTTAAGAAATAAGGAAAATTTGGCATCGAATGCATTGGAAAATGTTATTTTGGATTATGCCTATGAAGGTTTTATCTCCTCTGGAATTTTACCGTATATCAGGTTGAACCTTTTGGTAAAATCAGGAATTGATTCTCCTTGTTTCCTCCTTAAGGAACCAAATTCAGTAAGGTAATACTGAAAATCTTTTTTATCTACCCATCGATTTAGAAATGCCTCATCTAAATCTATAATATCAACTATTGAGATAGCAGGTAAACTTATGAACCACTTTCTCACTTCCCCATCTAAACTTTGTACGAATAATATCATCCATACATCAGTATGTTCTACATTAAAATTATCTGCAAAACTATAAAATGAACTCAAATGTTCTTTAGCAGTAACTGATCCTTCTCCATTAAATCTGGGCAAATATATCATATAATCATTTGGTGGAAAATCATACATGACTTGAGGAAGTACCAGAGGAGCATACCTAGCTGCAACTATTTGGTCCATTATGTCTGCAGCCATATTAGTTGTGTTTAGAGCTTGGGGAATAAGCAAGATTGGTGATGCTGTGGGTGAAACAATCCCTTGCGTTTTACAACTTGTATGTATTGTCCTGAATTGATTTGGATTTCTATAACCGCCCTCCTGTGCAGGTCTATTGGGTTGTTTTTGTTCCATCTTCAGCCTTGCCATCTCAGAAGTCAAAGTTTTCAACATCTTTCTCATTTCATCCATTTCAATATCGGATGTTGAATTAGAACATGAAGGCAGTTCTTCTTTTTTCTTTTTTCTATGTCTGTCACTTCTGGATTTCAATTTGTCTGCTGCTAATATGCTTGATTCCAACTCAATAGCTACATCTTTCATTAGGCTGAGGATAGTGGCTCTTCTTTCCCTAAGCAATAAGGAAAATTCGAGATCGAATGCTTTGAAAAATGTGATTTTGGTTGATGCCTCTGAAGGTTTTATCTCCTCTGGAATTTTACCGTACATCAGGTTGAACCCTTTGGTAAAATTAGGAATTGATTCTCCTTGTTTCCTCCTTAAATCACCAAATTCAGTAAGGTAATACTGAAAATCTTTTTTATCTACCCATCGATTTAGAAAGGCCTCATCTAAAGCTATACTATCAACTATTGAGTTAGCATGAAAACTTTTGAACCACTTTCTCGCTTCCCCATCTAAACTTTGTACGAATAATCTCATCCATACATCATCATGTTCTACATTAAAATTATCTACAAAACTATAAAATGAACTCAAATGTTCTTTAGCAGTAACTGATCCTTCTCCATTAAATCTGGGCAAATATCTCATATAATCATTTGGTGGAAAATCATACATGACTTGAGGAAGTACCAGAGGAGCATACCTAGCTGCAACTATTTGGTCTATTATGTCTGCGGCCATATTAGCTGTGTTTAGAGTTTGGGGAATAAGCAAGATTGGTGATGCTGTGGGTGAAACAATCCCTTGTGTTTTACAACTTGTATGTATTGTCCCTGAACCTTGTCTTTCAATAGATGTAGATTTCTCTTGTGTATTTTGATCAGCTAATGGACTGAGAAACAAAGGATTATCAAAATAATAATAATGTGTTTCGAAATCTTCAAGTGAGAAATATTCACAAGATGATGCAGAAGTCTCTCTTTCAATCTTAACACTTGTGCTGGTAACTCTCAAATCTCCTGTTTCAGACAACAAGTATGGATATTCCTGTTTAATAAGTTCAATAAGCAACTTCCTCTATTCTGAACTTATTTCTAAAACATTTGTTGGGAATGTAACTGTATTAGACTCAACAACAGGCTTAATTTCACTTTCGGGTTTCAAATCTTCATTTGCTTGGGTTTTAATAATCTCAGAAGATTCTGCCTGAGAACTTTCTGAAGACAATTTCCCTTTTGAATGTGAAGACTGACCAAGAAGAACTTTAGGCTTTCTTATTATTTTTTCAGGGTTTGGCAGTGCTGCTACAGGCTCGGGATCTGGATTTTTCCTTGTTACTGGTGTCTTATTTGATGGTGGAGGATTTTTTGGAATTTTAGGTCCTTTCCCTTCTTTCTTAGGAGCCATAATTACTACAGAGGAGTCACCAGGTGAATAATCACATTCTTTAGAAAATGTCCAAAATCGTGTTCACCATCATGATCTGAATCTAAACATGTCGTTTCCCCAGGGAAGTTATCTTCATTTCTTCGCTCCCCGACAACGACGCCAAAAATGTTATTCCCTAAAGTTGCACTCGATTGGTAAGAGCAATATAGGGCATCATTGATTTTATTGCAAAGTATTTTTGAGGGTTTTATGATTTAGTTTTGGTATAATGGTTGAAAACCGGGTCAAGCTTATAGCATGTCATGAAAATAAATATTAAAACATTGCATATCCCATTGGCTGAATAATAGGTAGATACATAGATGGAGTAAACCAATTCAAGAAAAAGAAAGTGAAATCTTCAATTTGTCAATTTCACAAAGTTTTGTTTCAATATATTATAAAGAAACAAGGGTATTAGCTTGAAATCATTACTTGAAAATTATCTCTACAGCAAAATCTTCACTGTATAAATTAACATTCAAGAACCAAAAAAGCATTGCAATTTGAATAATAAATTCAAGCATAGAAAATGAAATAACAGAGTAGAAAAGAGAAGGTCTAACCATCCATATGTCTTTGCTATTAAGTGTCAATTGAACATACATGCCTTTAAAATAATCTCCACAAAAGGTCTCTATATATCTCCAAATTTTCGACCTCCATAATGTATGTCTTCTGTCTATTTAAAACAGCTATGAAACTACCAGATCCTATTATCTAGGATAGCTTTAAATGACTAGAATCAAAGAGTATCCAGATCCTAAATTATGTCACTAAAAAATGAGCTTCTATTTCCAAAATAGTCCACAGCTCAACAGCTTGATATAACAAACATTGCCAGCAATACATTTGACTCTATAAAATAAGCATTTCATTTGACTCTGTAAAGCAAATCAAAGTCTTAGCATTTCCTTGATCAAAACGAGTAATTATTTGCCATATCTCTTGGAGCACCTTTAAACAAAATTGTAACCAATCTTCAAGTTACCTTTAAGATAAAATCGCAGTAGTGGCTTTGGCATTTTTCTACTTGAGATTTCTGGTTAACACAACATTGTGCCAGTAAAGTTTGAAATTGATTTCCCTGAGTTCCTTAAGCAACACCCTTTTCTCCTTCTTCTTCTTTTTAAGACTTTGAATTCTTTCCTACTGGCGAGCATTCCACTGTTCTATCTCCATCTTTTCCTTCTTTAACTGCTTTATGGTTTTCTGAAATTCTTTAATCTTTTCCTTATCAGTTCTTATCTCGACCCTGAATCTTGAACAATCTTCAGAGGGTGCAGTTTCATTCAGATTTAAGGTAACACTGGGTTCTTTGGCTTTAACCTGGTACTTTGAAATCAATTATGAGCTATGTTCTTCTTCAGAACTTGATGAATCCATATCTCCAGGTACATCTGGTAAGTAATCTGAATCTTCCAAGCAATCCTATTTTTCTTTAGATAATTCATTAATTCCTTTAGCCATATCTTTAGCCTTATCTAATCTAGTTGAAGCTCTCGTTACAGGGCCTGTAGGTGGTGTAAGTTTTCCCTTTCCTTTGCTGACAGATTTCTTGGGAAAAGGAGTTTTTTTTGCTCTTTTCCTGTTGCTTGTTTCAACATCCTCAGAATCATCATCCATGATTATGGTGTTTTCTTCTTTAATGTCTGTATTGAACATTTCTTTTGAGTTCAGCCTATACTTATTTGTATCCCTGGTTGAATTTCTTCGAGGTTTTTGTGATACACACACACCTTTTTTGCTTTTTCCTTTGACTGCAATGTTCTTTTTTTGGTGGATGGCATTTCAGACTTGACTGTAGTTTGAGCAATGAGATCATTATCTGACTCTGTCTCTTCTTTGACTTCTTCCTCAGGAAGCATTTCATTTTTGGGCTCCCATCTAGGTCATTTACTCCTTCTCTTCTTAGTTACCTTGATATCAGAAGATTCGTCTTTTACAGGGTTTTCATCAGCAATATCTCGACTCTGTTTAACAGTTTTCTTGCATCTGCCCTTTTTCGGATTATTGGATTGAGTAATAGGTTTTAAGGATTTTGTGAGCCAATTACAGGGCTTCTGTAGTTCATTTAGGGCAGATAAGACTAGGGTTTTAATCAGGACTTGATGGAACAAAATGTCTTTGGCATTTGTGGAAATCGATTGCACCTTCTTGGACATTTTGGTCAAACTTTTAAGCAGGAAATAAGGAAGGTTTAAAGTGTAGTCACCCTTTAGATGCATAAATATTCTGATTGGTAGATGTAAATCAAAGAAAACCTCCCTTCGTAGGTGATGTATCTGTGAATCACCACCAGGACAGTGTTCCATTCAGGTCGAACCCAGTTGCGAGGAATTCCCCTTCTCCAATCTAGATTCTGCTTATCTGGAAGGAGGAATTGATTCACAAATTCAACGACCACATGTTCCTTCTTCCACCATCTTTCCCCTCCAACCATGAGCCTGCAAGCCTTGGCTATAGTCTGCTCTGTCACCAGCATCAACATCTTGCTTATTTTGACCTCATGACCATCGAAATTCAAAGAAAATTCCATGGAAACCGGTTCGTCATATCCTTGAAATGTAGTGAGGAACTCAAACCGCCCGGCGTCTCTGAATCTTTGAGCCATCTGAGGGTAGGCTTCAAGGAGTTCGACACCTTTTGGTTCGATTCTGGCAACTTGTCCATTCCACTTTGGCGCCATTAAACTCAAATATGCAACTAACGCCCTGGGGTTCTGAATTCCCTTCCTGCAATTATTGATATATGTTTGTTGCTTTGAATGGATACCTATATTTTTCCCTGGAAGGATGAACTAAAACAACTCGCACCGATCACATAATAATCATTAAACAACAGGTGATTTTGGAATGAACCCTACACGCATGCATAAAGATTATGTTCTAAACTTGTTGGATTCAGAAATGATTACCAAATTCTCATGGGAACACATGAACTCTTAACTCATGATCTTGTTATCATAACTAAATCAGGATAGCAGGCACACATTATGGCATGATTATTTGGTGCTACGGGAATAGGCTTGTTCCCATAGCGCATTTGACAACTTGAAATTTGAAAATTCCAACGTCATAAAGGAGAGACTTCTAGTTTAAACAATGTTTTTCATAATCAAATCTCAATTAAATCATCAAAGATTTTTAATGCAAACCATCAAATATATAAAAAATCTAAAAAAATGAAAACAACTGAAAGAGGAAAATGAGGGATGGGTAAGGAGGGTTTTGGACAAGGGTTTCTTTGTTAAACCAAGACAAAATTAGAGACTAACATTGGCTCCTTCTGGGGATTGAGTTTTGATACTAAACTCCAAGAACTGCATACCATTGCCTCTCCTTTATCTATGATTCATTTATTTCCCTGTGACTGTCTGTCTTTTGTTCTCTGCATAACTGTAAAAACAAGTCCATTGGGTATATGGAGTCTTTATTGAAATAAAATCTACTGTACTAACTCTAACCTATCGTACCTTTAGGTGAAATAATGCTTCAAGAACCTCCCATTCACTGGGCCCCCAAAAATTTTAGTGTTATCTAAATTATGAAGTATGAAAGTGTTATTGTTCATTACCTTAGTTATCCTGAAAGGACCATACCACAAATTATCAAACTTTCTGTGTTTTGCTTTATCTTCTCTCCTGGCATCCCATCTCAATACCAAATATCCTTCATTGAAAACATCTTTCTTGGTTCCTTTATCAAATGTAGCCTTGATTTTGTTCTGATGAGGGGCAACTTTCTGGTTAACCTGTTCTCTAGCCTGCTGAACTTCAATGAGCTAAAAAATCCTTCTTTGTACATCATTGGGTTCTTCCTGTTCTTCTTGCAAAAAATTCAAAACTGGCAGGCCCAATTGAGTTGGAAGGATAGCTTTTGTGCCATATACCATCTAGAAGGGAGATGTTCCAATAGATTTCTTGTTGCTGATGCGATTAACCCATAAAGCAAATTTCAACTTAGAATCCCCTGCTTTTTTATTTTCTTCCAACAACTTTTTGATAATCCTTACCAGTGTCTTATTGGAAGATTCAGCCAATCCGTTCCCCTGGGGGGTAGTAGGGAGTAGAATGAACCAATTTGATATTGTATTTATTGCAGAATTTAAGCATGGAATTCGACCTAAAATCCTGTGCATTATCAGTGACAGAATATTTAGGACAACCAAACCTGGAAAAAATATATCCCTCTAGAAATTCCATGATTACCTTCTCTGTAGTATTTCGAGTCGGAATTGATTCTATCCACTTTGTAAAGTAATCAATGGTTGTAAGAATCCATCTATGATGCCTTGATGAAGTGGGATTAATTTCTCTAATGAAATATAATCCCCACTGTTGGAACAGTCCATGGGCAATGATTGGTTTCAGAGGCATGGATATAAGTTTCTATTTTCCGGCAAATTTCTGACAGGGTTCACATGCCCTGACCTGAGAAAATGTATCTGAGAATAGAACTGGCCAGTAATAGCCTGCTCTCAGAATTTTGAAGGCAGTTGCCTTCCAATGATGATGCCCTCCGCAAACACCATGATGCAGATCTTGAAAGATTTGTTTAGCCTCCTTTTCGTCCACACATCTAAATAGAAAACCATTGGGAACTTTCCAAAACAGGGTCTGATCAATAATACAATATTTTACAGCGCTCAACTTTAATGATCTGTATTTTGATTTATCCAATTCTGGGGGAGATTAAAAATTCAGCAAGAAAAATATGATGTCCTTATACCATTCTGAAGAAACATACTTGTTGTTTATTTGTAAATCATTTTCTTCAATCTGAACAGAAGAGTCCCGTGTCATATATGAAAGATGGTATAATCCATTTTCTTTGTAATTGGATTTCGTCATTAATTTGGCGAGACCTTGTCCCTTTATCAGCTGGGTAGGCTTTATGGTGAGATTGTATTCCAAGATTTTGGTTATCCATTTCCCCCTCTTACCTTCACAATCAGGTTGAACCAATATTTCTTTGACTGCACTGCTGGGGACATAAGCAGTAATTTTTGATTGAAGAATATACACTCTGAAAGATTTTAAATCCTTCACTAAGGCATAATCTTGTTTTTCTATTAGATCATACTTCAATTCAGAATCCCTAAGAGTTTTTCTAAAGAATGAGATAGGTTGCTCATGAACTTGTTCATTTCTTTGCAGAAGAACAATGGCCATGGTATTTTCTGATGCAAATGAAAAAATTATGAACTCCTTTGAAAAATCTGCGCTAATTAGAACAGGTGCCTGAACAATAGCATGTTTGATCTTTTCGAAGGATTCTCTTTCCTCCAGTATCCACTTAATTTCTGCATCCTTTTTCATCATATCAGTGATGTATTTGACAATCTCTGCAAAGTTAGGTATAAACCTCCTTAAAAAATTAATCTTACCAATGAAGGACTGAATGGACTTTTTATTTCTCGGAATGTCGATTAGATGAATAGCCTGTACTCTTTCTGGATCTATTTTAATTCCTTCAAGCAAAGCAATATGTCGAAGAAGCTAACCTTCCTCCATGGAAAAATGTGATTTTTTGGGATTAAGTGATATGTCATACTTCCTGCATTTCTCAAAGGTATGCTTCAAATGTTGTAAATGATCTTCATCTGATGCTGAAAATACAGTGATGTCATCAAGGTAAATTACTGCAAACCTGTCTTTCTCTCCAATGAAAGCTATATCCATAGCTCTTTGAAATGTATCCCTAGCGTTCATCAACCCAAAAGGAATCTTTTCGTACATAAAGGTGCCCCATGGAGTGGTAAAAGATGTTTTCTTTTTGTCTTCTTCCATTACTGATATTTGATTGTACCCTGAATATCCATCTAGCATAGAAGTTCTTTTTGCACCAACAACCTTTTGTAAAATATAATCCATTTTGGTAATGGATAATTATCTTTCAGTGAACACCTATTCAGGTTCCGTAAGTCTACATAGAGCCTTATCTCTCCGTTCTTTTTCCTGACGGGCACAAGGTTTGCTACCCATTATGAGTATCTTAGTGGCACTATGATTTTTTCTTCTAGCAACCTCTTCAATTCCTTTTATATTATTGGTAACAGTAAAGGATTGAATTGCCTGAATTTCTACTTTACATGTTTTGATCCAGGTATTAGAGGGATTTTATGCTGAATAATTTTTGTATCAAACACTTTCAAATCTTCATAAGACCAGGCGAATATATTTCAATATTGTTTCATCAATTCAATATATGCTTCCTTCTGCTTTTTTGATAGTTTTTTGGATATTTTTTCCAACCTGGGAATTGCATCTGAACTAATGTCACAGTCTTCCATGTTTGTTTCTTCGATTTGGTTGACAACCTTCTTGGAGACATCATTGTGATCGAATAGTCTTTCTAATGGAACCAAACCATTAGGCAGATGGTTTGTCTTCAATTTGATGATCTTGTGACCAACAATAGTATCTTGAAGAATTTTTGCAGTGTGTATTTCTGATTTTGCATCTTCATCATCTTGATCAATTGAAATGTTAGAAAACTCTTCAATGGTTTTCATAAATTTCTGAATTTCCTCATCATCTTTAAAAACCTGCCAGTGTTTTATATTATCCGGGATTGAAGTTCTGTTTCTGACTTCAATTTGAAACTTCAGATTAGGAAACATCGGAGTTTTAAAATTGCTTACTGCAAATGCCAAAGAATCAACCTGTTGATTTAAATCCCCATGAACAAAAGTAATGTTGAATGCCAAGAAGAAGTTATCTATATAATCCCACACTTCATTTCTGTATTGTTTCAATATTTGTTACTTGGTTTGATATATGTTTCTAACCTAGTGAACAATAAGTTCAGAGTCTCCAAAAATAGACAACTCATTTATTCCCATGTCTCTTGCAGCTTTCAATCCTAACAACAAAGCTTCATACTCACTGATATTATTAGTGGTGTCAAATTCAAGTTTATATGACATTGGAATAACCTCCTTGGTAGGGGAAATGAAGACAATACCAGCTCCAAAAACTTCTTTAGAACTAGCCCCATCAAAATACATTTTCCAAACAAAATGATCTTCACTATCTCTTACTGTAGTTATTGACTTTCTGACTAATACCTCTGCCATTTCCTCATCCATATGAAAAATAGAAGAGCCCAGATCATCTTCTACAACATATATAGGGTGATTAGTGGGATTATCATGATCACT
>SNQJ01S0300105.1:0-10381 GCA_010110895.2 Picea sitchensis
GATCTCGAAAAACCTTCATTTAGGCCCTCAAAATGGCCCCGGAAGTTAAAACCTGCTAAAAATAGTAAATTGCCAAAATTGCCAGAAACATGTTTTGGGCCAGTTGGAGAAGGTGGGTGGCCACCGATATCCACCTGGATCAAGACCCCTTCATTTGCCTCTACAATATGCCAAAATGAAAAATACATAAAGTAAAACTCTAGAAAGGGTGATGTCATGCCCTAGAAAGGTGACATGGTGCTAAAAAAGATGATGTCAAGCCTCAAGGAGTGGATTGTTTGGCCTTCAAAGGTCATGTATCATGCTCCAATGTGCAAAAGTGTGATGCAATGTGTCTCCTCAAGTCAAACCACCTTCAAAACTGCACCATCCATCAAACCCTAGCCTCCAAGGTGACGTCAAGGGCTAGAGAGTGACGTCATAGGCCTCCAAAGGCCACGTCCAAGTGCAAGAGGGGTGCATTCTTGTCCTCTAGTAATGCCAAGGTGCCTCCAAAGGCAACGCCCTCCATCCTCTGTGCACAATAGCTCTGGGGTGCTATGCCCAGCCCATGGGCGTTTAGCCCATGTATGTGGCATAATGACCAACTTGCTCAAAACCAAGCCCACCAGTCCATCGTCTAAGGTTCCAAGGGTGTGAGAGCCACTATCTGAGGGCGTTGAGTCACTGGATGACTCACTACTATCATCACACACGCCAAAGTCCTGCAATAAGGCACAACATCCTGGGCACAACCCAAGATGTCCCTCAAAGAACCATGTCAGGGCCATTCAAAACAAAGTAGAATATAAGACAAAGTAAACCAATGTTCATACGACACGTTAGTCCTTAAATCATGCAAAGTAAGTTGATGCCTAAGATACAAGCCATGCAAACAATTCATGTAATGTTCCCAAGCCAATTTTTCGCTTGGGAACACTAGCTAACCACTGAATTAATTGTTTGTTTGTTTGTGTATGTAGGTTGACCTCTTAAATTTCGGCCTTAGGGTTATTTTCAGTTATTCAACACAATTCATGAAGATATACTCAATACTATGCAAGATATAATCAATACACAAGATATGGAACTCCAAAGCACAGATCTGACCTTTTTATTTAGAAAAGCAAGAACCCGATACAATATAGAAGCAGATCTGGAATAACATCAGATGGCTCCAAGATAAAAGATATGAGCTGCCACAGAATGCTCCCGACAATACCCAATAAGCCTTCAAAGGCTGAATATGAAATGAAGGACCAAATACAAAAGAGTTAGGGTTACATCCAACCCTCCTAGCTGCTGGCACGTCCTGCTGGATGGATGAGAAGAACAAGGCTTCGACCCAGCTGAAGAAGACCTCCAAGTGATGCCAAACTCCACCAAAATATAGATCATGGCAAGGGAAATCCCTCCCTGAAGTATGAAGCCCAAATGCTGAGTCTTTCTCCTCCAAACTGTTGAAACCCTAATCAAGACTACGCCCTCCTGAAACCCTGAAGTGCCAATAATTCGGCCTGGATGAAGGAAGCCTCCAAAACCCCTGAAACTCTCTAGGATGATAGATCAGGCTGCCACAAATCACTTGGAGAAGTCTCACAATCAGATCTAAGGTATGACCCCCTAGATCTGAGAATATTTGAATCACCAATACGTCCTCCTTCTCTCAAAGTCGTCCCAAATCTGTAGCTAATAATCTGGCTGAAGTAACTCCTCCAAATACCTCCAAACTGATGAGCGAGGTCCTGCAAGCAAAACCCAAGTGCTAGAATGTCTCAAGGCTCTCTCACAATGCTGGATCAAATGTCTCCTTATGCAATGGTGCGCCCCTACTGGAAAACCCTGAATGGTACGGCCCCACTGCCCTCCCGAATCGATGATGGAACATGTGATGAGTGTAGAATGGTGTGGGTGGAGTATTTCGTTCCCGAGACCAAGCTTGGAACAAGGTGAGTGGAATCTTTCACCACTGAGTTGTTCTCTAGGGTTTGTAATCTCAAAACCCTCAAAACTGTGTGCTCAAGAGCTCAACAAGAAAATACCAAAATCCAAGATGAATGAAAGGTGCACCCTAGCCTTTCCTTTATACTTCCATTCTATTTCCCTATTGAGTTAGTCTAACCCTTAGGTTAACTCCTAACTCAACCTCCAGCGTTCTAATTCTTCATTGAGTTACTTTTTATCCTTTTTCCTTTTTCCTAAGTCAACTTCGAAATATAACAATGAGTTAGCTGACCTTTTCCCATGCTGTACGAGACTATGGTCTAGTGTGGATGTCTAGACCACTAAGTCTTTCCAGACCTCTTCATCAAGAGGTGGGGGATATTACAGTCTCCCCTGCTAGAAATTGCTTGTCCTCAGGCAATTCCAAACCTGTTTCCCGTACCACTTGTTCATTCTCTCACGTGGCATCCTCAATGGGTAAATCCTTCCATTCGATCAAGTATTCTTTGATGCTTCTCCTTTGGAGTTTCTTCTCCCGAAATTCCAATATCTCTTCTGGTACTAGAACCAGTTGCCCCTCTTCATCTAGAGGTGGCAACACCTCCAGTGGGGTCATGTGTTGGCCTATGGCCCTCTTCAGGCAGGACACGTGAAAAACATTGTGTATCCTGCTACCCTGTGGAAGCTCTAGCTCAATTGCCACGACCCCTACCTTCCTGTTGATCCTGTAGGGTCCAAAGAAACGGGGTTGGAGTTTTTCTGCTCCACTTCTCTTTATAGAAGCCTATTTGTATGGTTGGAGCCTTAGGTAGACTAAGTCACCAACCTCAAAAGTACGCTCTAGCTTGTGTTTATCTGCTTGGACCTTCTGCTGATTCTGTGCCCTCTGTAAATGATCCTTCATCTCCCTGGGGATGTCCTGACTCTGCTGTACCCAATTTTTACCATAGGGGCTCTGCTATCACCAAAAGCAATCTCTACAAAAGAGAGTGGGTCATAACTGTACAACGCCCTGAATGGAGTCATGCCTATGGACATGTGATGGGTGGTGTTGTAACAATATTCCCCCAAGTGTAGCCACCTAACCCATGCCTTTTGCTATCCTGCTACATAGTTCTTGAGATAGCCCTCCACCCATTTATTGACTATTTCGGTCTGCCCGTCCGTCTGAGGGTGATAACTAGTGCTAGGGTTCAAAGCCGTACCAACTAGCCTAAACAACTCCTACCAAATTGTACTCATAAATCGGCTGTCCCTGTCACTAACAATGGTTTTGGGTAGCCCATGTAATCTGAAGACCTCTCTAAAAAACAATTCGGCCACTTGTGCTGCACTGGAGTCTGTAGCAATGGAGAAAAAGTGTGCAAATTTCGTCAACCTATCCACTACTACGAAGATGCAATCCTTACCCTGCGCCTTTGGCAACCCTGTGATGAAATCCATGGAGATGCTCTCCCATTTGTGCTCCGGAATGGGTAAGGGTTGCAGCAGTCCTGCTAGGTGAGTGTGCTCATCCTTATTCTCTTGACAAGTAGTACACTCCTTAACGTGACTCATTACATCCTCTTTGAGGCCCTTCCATGAGAACCTCTCCCTTACCTACCTGTAAGTCTTGCCAATCCTTTGGTACCCTGCTACTAGTGAGTCATGACATGCCTGTAATACCTTGGCCTTGAAGGCCGATTCAGGAACTAAAAAGATTCGTCCCTTGTAATAGATAATGCCATCGATGACCCTGAAGTTATCATCCTGTATTTTCCCATCCATCACCTGACAAGAGCACTGATTTTTTGAGTATTCCATTACAAGGAGGTCCTTCCAATCAATTGATACATCTGTCATGGCATAGATTGATGGCCTCCTGGATAGTGCATCTTCCACCACGTTGTTTTTCCCTTTGACGAATTCAATGTGAAAGTCATAGGCTTGGATGTTGCTGACCCACTTCTGTTGCCTTTCATTTAAGTCCTTCTTCTCCAAGAAGTACTTAAGGCTGTTGTGGTCTGATTTCACCACAAATCTAGCACCGACCAAGTATTTGCCTGAATTTGGCCAAAGCGTGCATGATGGCCAACATCTCTTTGTCGTAGATGGTGTAAAGTAACTCAGGCCTCCTGAGTTTTCGACTCTCATAGGCAAGAGGGTGCCTATTTTGCATCAATATGACCCCAATGCCTTCTCCGGAAGCATCACACTCCAAGGTGAAAGGTTGGCTGAAATCTGGTAAGGCTAAAACTGGGCATGCGCTCATCACTTTTTTCATCTTGTCCAATGTAAATTGGGCTTCCTCACTCCATTTGAAAGCTCCCTTCTTGGTCAAATCAGTTAAAGGTGCGCAAAGTTGTGAGAACCCTTTGACGAACTTCCTGTAATAAGAGAAAATGCCTAGAAATCCCCTCAATTCTGTAAGGGTTTTAGGTGTAGGCCACTCCACTATAGCCTGAATCTTTTCCTGGTGTACCTGTACTCCTTTGACTCCAATAATGTGTCCCAAGTAGAGGACCTCTGTCATTCCAAACTCACATTTGGACTCCTTGGCATACATTGATTGATCCCCCATGATAGTCAAGATCTGGTCCACATGTTGAAGGTGCTCCTCCCACGTCTTGCTATAGATCAACAAGTCATCAAAGAAAACAAGAAGATGCTTCCGTAACTGTTTGTTGAAGACATGGTTCATACATGACTGGAATGTGGTTGGGGCATTGGTTAAGCCAAAGGGCATCACTAAGAACTCATAGTGGCCGTATTGACACTTGAAAGTAATTTTTGGGATTTCCTCCTCCCTCATCTTGATTTGATGGTAGCCAGAGCGTAGGTCAATTTTGGTGAAATAGACAGCCCCATGAAGCTCATCCAAAAGCTCATCAATCCTTGGAATAGGTTACATGTTTTTGATTGTCTTTTTGTTTAGTGCCTTGAAGTCAATGCACATGCGCATGGTTCCATCCTTTTTCTTGACCAACACTACTGAAGAGGAAAAAGGGCTGGAACTTGGCCTGATGTGCCCCATGTCCAAGAGCTCTTTGATTTCCTTTTCTATTTCGTCCTTATACTTCTTTGGGTGTCTGTAAGGCGTGGCGATGACTGGTTTTGCTCCTTCCTCCAACTCCATGATATGCTCAAACCCCCTGTTTGGTGGCACACCTGGTGGAATAGGTCCAAACACTTTATTGTGTTTGTCAATGATCTCGTGAATCTCTGCTGTGTAGTGAATCTTCCCCTTTCTGTCCACACGTGCCAAAATCTTGCACTCAACAACATACACGATTTCATTTCTCCTGAAAATGGCCTCCATCCTCTTGGCCGTGACTACCTTGGCTGAGTTACCAGTCATGCCTCTGAGGACTACCTTCCTTCCACTCTCTTCTGTAAAAGACATCTCCATGGTCTTGTAGTTGGTGGTGATAGGCCCCAACGTACTGAGCCATTGCACCCCAAGGATTATGTTTGTGTCCAGAAGGTCCATCACATAAACATCCTGCGCTAAGTCATGCCTACCCAATGTAAGCTTCATGCCTGGAATGTACCTGTTACATGACATGGTGATTCCTCCAGCTACCTCCACCTTGAATCCTTCAATCTCAACCATGGGTATGTGCCTCCTTTGTAGTAATGTTAAGTCAATGAAGTTGTGGGAGGCTCCCCCATCAATCAATACTGACACCTTCTGTCCCTGCAAGACTCCTCTCATTCCGAAGGTGTTGTACTTGGGCACCCCACTAATGGATGCCAAAGTAGCTCTCTCCTCTGCCGTATTGTCATGATCTGTAGTCTCCTCCTCTGTAGTTTCGATGGTGTCTACTTCCATGTTCTGGATGTGGCCGAAATCCTCATCCTCTTCATTGTCTGATGTCACCTCTATGTAGTGAACTTGGCCACGGCCCATGCATTTGTGGGATGGGTTCCATGGCTCTTTGCATGTGTAGCATAGCTGCTTCCTCCTTAATTCTCTTATGGTATTCTCGTCCATCCTGCCTCTTCCCCTGTCAAACCCCCTTGGGTCTCGTCCTCCTGGGTTCAGTGGAGGTCTTTGGTCTCTACCTTCGGTGTTAAGGGGTGGTCTAGGCACAAATTTTGGTTTTGCAGCTGGCCCCAGATCTCTCGTTCTCCATATGGCATCCTGCAAGTTGGTGGGCTTAAAAGCCTTCACCCAACCCTTCAAGGGTTCCATCAACCCCTCAGTGAAGAGCATCATGAGTCTGGATTGTGATATGTCCTATACCATGACTGCTAGCCTCTAGAACTCCTCAATGTACACCTCTGGTGCTCCTGTCGGTATGAGCTATGTGAGCTCCCGGAAGTGTAGCTCAGGATCCCCCTGGTCAAACCTGCCAATGAGTCTCTGAGTAAACTCTGTGTATGCCACTATCTGATTGTGGCCAAGTGTGGTCAATCCATGATACCACCAATCATGAGCTTTGCCATCCAAGTACATGGTGGAAAACTTGATGGCCTCCATCTCCCTCATAGGGTTAAGTTGCAGATAGGTGTCTAATTTTTGTACCCACGCATGTTCAGTCATCTTGGCCGATCCATCAAAGTAGGGAATCTCCATCTTCCTATCCCTGCGCTCAAACTCATAGTTGCTCCTGTGGTTCGGCCTAGGTTTGTTTCTGAATTTGAGTTGATAGTACTGATCTAGGGTCATCTGCCTCTGAATTGTCATACTCAAATTGTTGTACTCCCTGGTACATTGCGCCATCTTTTCAACAAATTCATCTATGGGTTCATGCTGTGTAGGTTCATCTGTGAACGTGGGCAAGTACGGCCTAGGAGTAGCCCTGCTACCTGTCTGTCCATGTGGTGCTGCCCCTCCATGGCTCCCCTCAGACTGATGATTGGGAATATGCTCTGTATAATACCTGTTCCCTCCATGAGATCCACTCGTTTCCCTGTTCTCATACGTCTCTGGACCTTTCCCCTTGTGACTCATTTCCATCAACATTGTTGCTATCTTTGTCTGGTTTGCATCTACCTTCCTCAAGGTTTCAGATATTTCGGCCTGTCCCCTACAATTTGTTTCCTGGTACTCCTGTAAGTGGTTGACCCATGTACTTTCTGTCTGATTTATGGACTTATGGAACTCTTGTGCTATGAATGCCAAGCCCTGTGGCTCAATGTCATCACTTGAACCCTCCATCTCGGCGTCTGTTTCACTTGTTTGTTTCTTCCTTCGACGCATATAGATACCACTATAATGTTCCCAAGCCAATTTTTCGCTTGGGAACACTAGCTAACCACTGAATTAATCGTTTGTTTGTTTGTGTATGCAGGTTGGCCTCTTAAATTTCAGCAAAACCAAGGTAGTGGCTCTTGGTGGCATAGCCAAGAGAAAGGGATCTCATCACGAGCCAACCTTCTCATCTCCATGAAATGTTTGTGGATAACGATGTCACCTCTGGTCACCAAGCCAGGGCAGTGTCCCTCAAACTCTTCCCTTGAAGCACAAAAGAAAAAGATCAAAAGATAATAAAGCTAAGAGTAAATGGCAGTAAATGGGCTAGGAAACAATGGCATCTATGACAAGGTGCAACTCGCCCTCTACAAAGGCACCCACAGGTAAGACTTACATTTCCCTATTATCACTGCACCCCATGCCCAAACATTTACCCCATGCTACCTCATACACTTACATGACCTGGATTGGCTACCACCTGGGAAACACCCCAAACTTAATGAAGGTTATCCCAATAGGACACCCTGGGACCCTCTCCAAACCTAACTTGTCAAATTGCATAACGCCATTGAGAATTTGTCTGGGTTAAGGGGGGGTTGATGCACATGTTTGGGTAATTTAATTATTGGATGTGATTTATATGCTATGATTCCTGTGACTTATGAACCCCTGGAGGGCGTACTTGTTATTGCTGCAGGACCTTGCCCAGTGGACAAGTACACATGAGGGAATGATTAGGTCAGACCTTCATGAGGGCATAAATCCCACAGATGGATGTTGTAACCCCGGCTAGGGGAAAGAAGACATTGAAGACTTGCATCAGGAAGAAAGAAGGACGTTGTCTTTGGAGGCACCCTGGCAGACCTAGACCCGGGGGGATCTTTCTCTTCCACATGGATGTTGGCCCTTGAAGGCCCGGGACATCACCATCATGACCCTGAACATCATCCAAGGCTAGGGTTTTCGTTTTGGAGGCATTCATGAGCCTAGTGGCACGTGTGGGATTCATTTGGGGCCTTTGGAGGCCAAGAATTCTACATTCTAGGCCCAACGTTCCACCTTGGGGCCTCAACATCACCCTAGAAGGGCATGACGTCACCCTTGGAGGTGTCTTTAGATGCTAATTAATTTTTATTATGTCAAAATTGAATTTTATTGTAAATTGGCCAGGTTGACCTTATTTTGACCTGAAAATTATTTAAAGGTCAAAATTTTGTATAAATAAACATAAAGTACTCTAATTTTTACATCACAACTCACCTCTCACAAGAGGGAGGACTGAAAGTTTCCTCCTAAAGGGGTTATTGGCTGAAATTACCAAGGCACACTTTCTTGGAGGCTATTTTGGATGCATTTTGGATCATTTCTTGGTGAAATTTTGGCAAATCTAGGGTTTTGGTGCTTGATTATTCTTGGTGAAGTAAGAAAATCTGCAATTTTTATTTCATGATAAATGTCTATGGTATGTTTACTTGTTCATATGTAAGATTATGAAATTGCTTGCTTGAAACCCTAGGAGTAAGAAACATAAGGTGCTTCTTTCTAGTTTTTTATTTTGCTAGTTTTGCTTAAGAAGATCTTGTCTAGACAAACTTCTAGAGCCCTAAAGTGCTAGAACTTTAGAAGTTTTGTCTAGTTCTTATTGCATTAAATATTTTTCAAGAGTCTAAGGATAGGAGAAATCGCTAGGGCCTAGAAGTGCTTACATCCTAGTTGAACCTTCTCTTTGAGGCTTGGTGCTTGAGAACTTAAGGTACTACTTCTCAAGCTTCCACCTAGTTATCTTTTAGACAAGTATAATCATTGTTGTCTCTCCAAGTTAATGTGCTGATATAATTGACTCCATAAACCCTAAAAGCACTAGTCTCTTGTCTCTCTTTTGTTAGAAGGTTGATCAAACACTCAAACACTCTTCCTTGAAGCTTTTATTAACTTCTACTAACTCTAAATTAAACTAATTCACTGGTTAACTTGATGTTGTTGCAAATCACTGCTACAGCCATACTAATCTATACTAATTTGTTGCATACACCTACATAACTCACATCTAACTCACTCAAAAATTGCTTGTGTTAGTTGCTAAACAATCTACTTGTTAAGTGCTAAGTTTCCATGATATTTTCTTGCAATTCTGAGCACTAATACTAATCAGGGGATCAAATTTTTGCTCAAATTTCAAAGTGCTCGGAATGCGACGAAAACAGTGCCATTGCGTCCATCTCTTCTTCCTGATTCCGACGGTATATTTACTTTGTCAAATGGACTCCATATGGAGAAGATATCGCGATCTGTTCGTCAGGCAAAAAAATTTGATGCTGACTGTACCAGTCCGTACAGTTTGTACGGTCTGACGTGGCAGGACCGTACGACCGTACAGAAGTGACGTGGAAAGCAATGGTTGGTTGACTGTTGACGAATCAGGAGATGACACGTGTCCGTTTGGTGGCAAATGGTATGAGGACACGTGGCCCAATCCATGGGTGCCACGTGTCACTCATTGTTTGGTTTTTGGTTGTATGTAAAATGTTATGGGAGTCCGCGGGGTTCGACCCCCGGACCTCCCCCACTATGTCAGCCTTCACAAGTCCTCTGCTAACCAACATGCCGCCGATTGTTTCTTAATATGTATGCGGGTAATATTGTATTTAAGTTGCATTTTGTATCGTTTTGGTGGGGGGTCGGGCCGGGGCCTAGCCCCGACTCGTGGTCCTATTACATAACACATGCGACCATGTTATATGTGCGCGGTTGTTGGCGCGGGGTTTTGATATGACCCTTGGTCACATGTCGTATGCCATATGCCCGCGACCTGGAGTGCGGAGGAAGTTTCAACGGTTATAACCATTAACCACTTTTGCCCATGCGCGAGGTCACATTACGCCATATGCCCAGGTGCCTAGGCGGTTAGGGGCTGGCGCGCCCTTAACCGTCCTACGATTTGCACCGTTGGCGCGGTTGCGCCCGGTGCTGGGTTTTCACACTTTAAAATGCGTGTGAGCCAGGTTCAATGAAGGGGGGTGCGTTTTGTAGATGCAGAGACAGCAAGCTTGAAGAGGGAGACTTCCAGGAGGCCTAACTTCTTCGTTTTTCGATCGATTGAGGTGCCGAAAGAGCCCAGACAGGGGTTTTGGGATGCTCTGAAGCCATTGGAGCAATCGGTTTGTCAGTTTGAGCATTGTAAGACATGTTTTTGAGCACTTTTGAGCAATTAATAATAATGATCCATTGGAAGCTGGACCAGGAGATGTAGCCCAAGAGAGGGGTGAACTCCTTTATCAA
>SNQJ01S0300106.1:0-10381 GCA_010110895.2 Picea sitchensis
ATGAGTTTTTGGTCATGCCCTTTGGCTTGTGTAATGCCCCCTCCACCTTCCAAAGCCTCATGAATCATGTCTTTCATCCTTTTCTCTGCCATTTTGTCTTAGTTTTCTTTGATGATATCCTCATCTATAGAAAAACCTGGACATACCATCTTGCTCATGTGGATCGAGTTCTCCATTTACTCTCTCAGCACCAACTTTTCTTGAAACAGTCTAAATGTGTTTTTGGTGCCTCAAAAGTAGAATACTTGGGTCATCTGGTTGGCAAATATGGCATTAGAGTGGACCCTAAAAATATTGAAGCTATGCAAGACTGGCCTCACCCAAAGAATCTTAAGAGCTTGCATGTATTTCTAGGCTTAATAGGGTATTATCGCAAGTTTGTTAAGAATTATGGGAAGATTGCAACACCTCTCACTGCTCTCCTCAAAAAGAACTCTTTCACTTGGACTCCAGCCATTGCTCAATCTTTTCAAACCTTGAAGATGGCCATGTGCACCATTCCAGTGCTCGCCCTTCCCGATTTCACAAAGACCTTTGTGTTGGAATGTGATGCCTCAGGGAAAGGAATTGGTGTTTTCCTTATGTAAGAGGGTCGACCTTTGGCCTTTACCAGCAAGAAACTATCTGAAATAAATTTGGGCAAATCCATCTATGAAAAGGAAATGTTGGCTATTCTTCATGCCATGGATCTGTGGCGTCCTTATCTATTGGGGCAACGGTTCCAAATTCAGACAGACCATCAAATCCTCAAGTATTTTCTGGAACAATGCATTTCCTCCCCAGAACAACAAAAATGGGTGACTAAACTCTTTGGATATGATTATGAGATCATTTATAAGAAAGGAAAAGACAATGTGGTTGCGGATGCACTTTCCCGAAAATATGAAGATGAAGGATCCCTTTTTTCTCTTTCATTCATTGTACCAAATTGGCTCCAAGCCGTTCACCAGGAATGGCTACAAGATCCCAAAAGTTCGTAGTTGATCCAGCAATTGTAGTCCAATGCTCCAACTTCCCCAAGGTACTCTTGGCTCCATGAGGAACTTCGATACAAAGGCCGTTTGTATTTAAGTAAACAATCAAAGCTTAAATTCACGGTACTTTCTGAGCTTCATGCTACACCCACAACAAGGCACTCCAGGTTCACCAAAACCTATGATAGGGTCAAATGTTCCTTTTTCTGGGATGGTATGAAACATGACATTCGTAATTTTGTAGTTGAATGTGACATGTGTCAATGCAACAAGGGAGAAACAGTGAAATCGTCAGGCACACTATAACCACTCCCGATTCCACCTGCCATTTGGAAGGATATCTCTATGGATTTTATTACCGGCTTACCCAAATCGGGAAATAAATCTATCATCATGGTGGTTGTTGATCACCTTTCCAAGTATGCTCATTTTTTCACCCTTCAACACTCGTTTAGAGCATCCACAGTGGCTCAAATATTCATGGATCAAGTCTTCAAGATTCATGGTATGTTGCACTCTATTGTTTATGATTGCGACCCAACTTTCACAAGCAATTTTTGGCAAGAACTGTACAAGATACAAGGCACATAATTGCATCTCAGCACAACTTATCATCCCCAGACTGATGGCCAAACGGAAGTTGTCAACAAGTGTTTGGAAACATATTTGAGGTGTTTTGCCTCAGAAAATAAAAATCAATGGGCTCAATGGTTACCCCTAGCTGAATGGTGGTACAACACTTCATACCATATAGCTACATGCATGACTCCTTTTGAAGCAGTATATGGACATAAGCCACCTTCAATTCTCTCATACTTACCGGGTGCCTCGAAGGTCCAGGCGGTTGACCTAACACCTACAGCTCGAGAGGCTATTCTTCGTACCCTCAAAGAGAATTTGGTCATGGAATAGAATCGCATGAATCAACAAGCATATCAAGGTCGCTCTGAACTTCAATTTGCAGAAGGGGATTAGGTGTTTCTTCAACTACAACATTACAAGCAAACTTCCCTCAAGGCCGAGCATTTTTAGAAGCTAGCGCCCAAATTTTATGGTCCTTATACCATGCTCAAGTGTGTGGGACAAGTCACCTATCAGCTAGCTTTGCCCAGCCATTCGAAGCTACATCATGTTTTTCATGTTTCATTCTTAAAGAAGGTGATTGGAGCTAAGTGCCAAATTCAAACCAACCTTCCAGAGTTAGATGAAGAAGGATCCATTTGGCTACAACCAGAAGTAGTTTTGGACCAGCATGAGCATTGCCTACATCAGAGAACCATCTAGGAAGTGCTAGTCCAGTGGAAAGATACAACTCCAGCAGACACCACTTGGGAACCAACAACCATTCTGTAGCAATTTCCTCATCTCAAGCCTTGAGGACAAGGTTGTTTTTAAGGGGGTGGACATGTTAGGGTCCTAATCCAAACATAGGTAGAACAATATATTTGGATGTAATAAAGGTCAATATTAATAAGGCCTTTCAATAAAATAGAATAAGGCGAATGCAAGAAGACCTAATTGAAGCTTCTGCTTCTAGAAGGATCTTCCTCTAGATGCTTCTTTTTAGTATAAATAGGAGTCGAGGGTATGAGAACCTAGCTTGGATATTATTGTAATAGAGCTCTGCTCAACTGGAGGTTTCCCCCTCGAAGAGGCCCATGAACGTTGCTTTCAGATTCAAAGTGTTATTTCTGTTGTTATTTTTATATCATTTAAGTGTTATTGTGGTGAATGTTCTGGTTATATTGTTGTTATTCTGCCATTACTAGCATTTTATTTTTGTCCTGCATACATTTTATATCTAGTATATTACAATGTCGTTTTAACCGAGTTTTGGGAACTTTTAATTTTTTCCCTTTCTCTATTTGTTGAAGCCATTTTGAGCATTCTGAGTGTTTCGTTGATGGATGCAGGCTGATGATTGCTTACTAATATGACTCACATAACAAATAAAGTGGCCATGCACAGAGACCAGATATTGAGGGAGAGGTGTGGAAATGTCCCTGTCACAGCATACTAGCACTCCCATCGTGGCTCGAATTGTAGGTTAACGATGTCGTGAGGGAAGACTGAGACAATCACTCATGAAGTTCTAAGGGGTGCGCAACAAGGAGGGGTCCTTATTCCTTAGAAGCCCTTAGTCTCTCACAAGCTCGCTCGAATGGAGTGATGACTCCAAGGGTTGTACAACTACCAAAACCAATAAAAAGGTGAGTGGCATTCTTGAAGCACGCAGTGCATCTTGAAGGGCACGTCGCAAAAATAAAAATTGAGTCAATGAATCTAGGTGGCCTAGAAAACCTTAAGTGAATAATTAAAACTTGTAAACTCTTGAATCATTGTCGTATTTAATTAATTAATTAAGGAGTGAAATTCTTAATTGTAAATCCCAAGTGAAAGTCTAAGCCTATTCAAAAATTAAGCCTAAGTCCAAGTTTGGTAAGAAGTATAAAACTAAATTTATAAATTAAATAAAAAGGGAATAAAGTAAAACAAGTTAAGAATTAAAAAGGGGGTGAATTATGTTTAAATATTGACATAAGGCACATGTGTGCAAGAAAATGTAAAAAGGGGGTTTTTTAAATAAGAAATAAATAAACATGAAAGAATGTGTACACATAGAAATGTATCTAGGGTCTAGTTAACACTAGTCTAACTGGAGAAGAATCCTATTTTAACTCAACTCAGATTTAGTAAGGCATCAATCATTAAATAGGAATATGGGGAATAAAGAGACAACTAGGAGTGATTTAAGGAGTGCTTTTAGGAAAGGTGGGGGAAATTGACTTTTTATTAAAATAAAATATGGAATTTTCTTGTGCAACTTATGGAGAGGGTGACAAGTGTAAGGGAAATAATTCTAATTTATTTAATTAAAAATGAATTAAATGTGCATGTGGGGATGTGTCATTAAGAAAATCCTATAAAAAAAATGGTCTAGAGGGAAAAATGGCACATTGGGTTCTTGGTAAAGTTATGCTGCAGAATTATTTTTGATTGGGTTTACTTGTGAGAGTTGGGATACCCAGTTTGGGAGAGAGTGGTGGCTCTACATTATGAGGCAAGTTGGGAGCTAGAGGATTATGGTTTTGTGTGTGTGGCCCCTTTGCAGCTCAAGGGGCTAAGGAGGAAGAAGAGTGCCCCTAGCGTTGGCTAGGAGGTACCGGTGAAGTCTCAATGATTAGTAAGCAAGAGTTTGGAAGGAATGCCAGTTTCCGAAGATCATCTCCAGGCCATCTTCATCGTCGGTTATGGTATTTTATGGAATTTGTAATTACATTGATTTTTATTGTTAATCTAGTTGTTATAATTTGTTGTAGACTGTGTAGAATCTTAAAATTGTATAGACCAGATCCTTGAGGGATTATCAAATATGAAAGAGAGATTGTATAATCGAGGTTTTTCCATTGCATTATATGTTGAAAATTTATGATTGAATAGACCATCTCTTGATGTTTTCGTAAAATCTAGAAGTGGATTCCTAATTATTGCACTGTCATTGTCTTCTCAATGAAATAAATAGAAAATATGTGCCAAGTTTTTCTCCTCCCCCAAATCCAAATCGATTTCTACATGATCATGTTGAGCATAGTCTGTGCAGTTATAAGTAATCATCAGTGCCTTTTAGATTTAATTAAGAATCAATGTAATTAATGTAGGAACTTCGATCTCTGCAGCCTAGTTGAAATTTGGCAATGAACTTTTCCTTTGAAATTGCGCCCTCCCATTGCTCAATTATTGGGAAACATTCAGGATTGCTAATGAGCCCTCTCATTGCACACTTCTTGATAGTATTCGGGCTTGCAATGCACCCATCCCATTGCTCAATTCTTCACAAAAATGGGCTTGCTAGTGCGCCCTCTCTTTGCTCACTTCTTTGACAGAAATTTGGGTTTCCTGGTGCACCCTCTTTGTGCTCACTTCTTGACAGAAGTTAGGGTTTCTTAGTGTGCCCTCTCTTTGCTCATGTCTTTGAAAAAAAATTGGGTTGCCTGGTGCGCCCTCTGTGTGCTCACTTCTTGACAGAAATTTGGGTTGCCTGGTGCGTCTTCTTTATGCTCACTTCTTGACAAAAATTCAAGATGTCTGGTGGGCCCTCTCCTTTCTCATTCCTTGATATAATCGGGTTTCCTGGTGCGCTCTCACATCGCTCAATCCTGACAAAGTTCGGGATGGCCTGGTGTGCCCTCTCATCTCTCAAACCTTGACAGAATTTGGGTTGCTAGTGCGCCCTATCATTCCTCATTCTCTTTTATATAAGGAATGTATAGCATGCGAAACTTTGATTTTGAATTTGATCTCTTGGGTTCCGTTTTTTGGTTTTTAAAAGATAAGGGTTGAATATTGACACTACATGTTGATGCGACCTTTTAGCTTCTTTTATGGATTAATGTACGTGTGTAAGTTTATTGGGTTGTAATGTGATGCTACCCCCTCTTATAAATTTTAATGATTATGCATTACATAGAATCTTGCGTTGGTATTCATGATGCCAAGAAGATTCGATCTTCTCATGACTCGGGAATGGAAACGAAACCCTAGCTAAATCTTATTAAGGCTAGTCTAGTTCTTGTATCTATTAACATAGAATGGGTTTTCCTTTAGAATTATATGGAGTTACATTATAGTATATAAGTTCTTTTATTGATGGATAAGTTGGTCCCTTCTCAAGAACCTCAACATGGATGTGCAACAATGGTTGTTGATATGTTTATTCATAAATTTTATGGTCCATAAAGGGATGCGAAGTAGTTGAATCCTTATTTATCATTTTTAGGATTGATTTCCCATTAGTCTTTATTAATGGATTTACAAAGTAGTTGACTTCTTATTCTAACATTAAGATCTTATTTCATATAAGTCCTCCCCTTTGGGATAGGTAAGGTAGTTGATTGTCTAGTCTATTGCTATTATGAATGGTCTTGTTAGTTTTACATAATGGATTCTTAATGTAAAATGTGTTGATTAATGTACTCTTTAAAGAAGATGAATTTTCTTATGGGTTCGCATAATGAATTTGTAAATTACAGCCCTACATACACCTAGAATTTATCCAAACGAGATGTATAGTTAAGCTACATGCAATCAAGATTGTATTTACGCTCTTGAATTATTAGTTCTTTTCTCATTTATACTCATTGTTTCTTGAAATGATAAGTATAATAGAATATTTGGTTGTGCCATGAAAATAATGTTGTTGTATGATTGATTAAGTAACTACATTACTCTTGCGCCATGAAAATAATGTTGATGTATGATTGATTAAGTAACTAGCTTACTCTTGCGCCATTGAAATAATGTCGATGTATGATTGATATTCTAGTCTGGAGTTATGATATGTGATTGATTAAGGAACTTAGACACCTCCTTGTTCCTCAGAACAGTCGCCATCCCTGAGACCTTAAGTGGTCAAAATCAATCAGAAGAATCTTGGGATTGAGCATTGCTTATGTGTCCTGGAGGTCCTAACTGTGCAGGATAGGTTGGGCGGGTAGTTCTTTGATATTTAGTGACATGGTTGATCATTTATTCATATTTTTCTTTAGTCGATCATGATGTGTTGATTAGTGTCGTTATTTATTATGATGATGCATTGATTAAGTGCAACTATTAATTATGATGATGCGTTGATTGAGTCGTTGTTTATGTGTTGCTTTTAATTATGTTAGTGCATTGATTATGTGTCGTTTTACTTATGATGATGTATCACTTGCAATGTTGTTAATTATGTTGTGACGAGTTTAATATCCTAATGTAAAAACAAATATTTACCTATTGTACATCGCTTTTCGTGGTCATAACGGAGGGGCCTTTACACAGTGTTATTTTTTAACTTTTAGAAAAATTTCCATTATAAATGAAAGATAGTTCTGGCAATATCAAATTCAATTTTAACATGTTTCAATAAGATTCAATTAATTTCAATAAATTTGTTTGCATAACAAAAGAACTTCAAAATAAATATCATTATTTTATTTTATCATAAATAATTATGAACATAATTCTCACTTTACTATGATCAACTTATTAAAAAAATGTAGGAAATGGTCCTTCTTTAACAATTATAACATCTAAATACTATTGAAATGTTGTAAGGATTACTTTATGTTTCTCAATAATATCTTGAATAGAAAAACAATTTTTTTTCCCAAATAATTGAAGAATCATTTAAAAGAGATTTCTTTATGCAATCATATACATGTGTCATGTCTATTCAATGGGAATGTGTTTTGGTGGTGAGATGTTTAAAGAACAACTAAGTTGAAGAAATGCTAGAAATTTTTCTTGTCACTTCTAGTAATTGATTTGTTTTGACATTAAATCACACCAAATAACACAATAGAGAAGTAATCTTATTAGTATAAAAAGATAATTTTGTCTTACAAAATCATGTTGAAGTAATTATTATTGTGGTTTAGAGTATTATTATTTTTAGTGTTATTTTCTATTGTAAATGCAAAACAGTTGATACAATCTTAAATTCAATATTAACTTACTTCAATGAGATTAAATTAATTGATTTGCATATATTTGTAAAATAAAAGATCTTCAAAAGAAATGTCACTAAATTATATGTAATCATAAATTATTAAGAAATATATAAAAAGTTCCATCCTTTTCGAATTATAACATCCAAATACTTTTCAAAAGTTGAATGGATTCTCTACATTGAATGGATTCTCTCTGTTCAACCATGTTAACTATTCTCATTCTCAATAATATATTTAGAAAAAATGAATGGATTCTCTATGTTGAATGGATTCTCTATGTTGATCCATGTTAACTATTCACATTCTCAATAATATATTTGGAAAAGCTTAATGGATTCTCTATGTTGATCAATGTTAATTATTTTCATTCTCAATAATATCTTAAATAGAAGAAGAAAATGTTTTGTCCCACCTAATTAATCATTTTTTAGATTCTCAATAATATCTTAAATAGAAGAAGAACATGTTTTGTCCCACCTAATTAATCATTTTTTAGATGAATGAGACTTATCTACACAACTATATGTATGCAAGTGGAATGTGACGTTAGCAATAAGATGTTTAGCACAATTAAGTTGGAGGAAATTGTTAGGCAATTTTCTCTTAATTTCTAATACATTTTTTTTCACATGAAAGCACACAAAATAATCAATTTTATTAGTACATTTTGTTATGATTTGTTAATGAGAAATTATCTCATTACAACATGTAGAAATCAATATTATTGTGATTTAGATGATTATTACTTTTAGTGTTACTCTTTTTACTTTTTAGTGTTTTTTCTCATTATAATTGCAAAACTTATAATGTCAAATTTAATGTTATCTTGCTTCAATGATATTAAATCAATTATATTACATTTGTGTGCACACTAACAAATCTTCAAAACAAATGTCACCATTTTATGTAGTCATAAATAATTATGAACATAATTTCTAGTTTATTGTGACCAAATTATTAAAAAATGTATGAAAATGTCCATTCTTTCAAAATTATAACATTCAAATACTTTTCAATATTTTCGAGAATCTTTTGAATATTTTGCATTGGAAAAAAAATGTTTCGTCTTAAACAACCTAGGAATCATCTCTTTAGAAGAAAGAGATTTTGCTACATAACCATATGCACATGCCATGTCTGTTGAACAAGAATGTATAGTTAGTGGTGAGATGCTTAACACAAATAAGTTGTCAAAAATTGCTAGGGACTTTACTCATCACTTCCAAGATTTGTTTTTTTTCCATATTAAAACACACCAAATAATTAATTTTATTAGTATTTTTTTAATAATTTCATGATTTTTTTATGAGAATTTTTCTTATGACAACATGTTGAAGTTAGTATTATTATGGTTTAGATGATTATTTCTTTTAGTGTAATTCTTTTGCTTTTAGTGTTTTTTCCATCATAAACGCAAGATAGTTCTTATAATCTCATATTCAATTTTAACTTGCTTCAATGAGATTTAATCTATTTCTTTATATATGTTTGCACAACCAAAAATCTTCAAAACAAATGCCATTTTTTTATGTAATCATAAATAATTATGAACATAATTCCTAATTTATTGTGATTAACTTAAAATGTATGAAAAGATCCATATTTTGACAAATATAACATCTAAATACTTTTGAAAAGTTGCAAGGATTACTTTATGTCTATTTATACAAATTGTTCTCAATAATATCTTGAATAGAAAAGGCAAATATTTTTTACTAAATAACCAAGGAACTTTATTTTTAGACCCCCCCCAAAAAAAAAAAAAATCTCTCTATACAACCATTTGCACATGTCATGTCTATTCAACCAGAATGTGTGGTGGTGGTGAAATGCTTAGCACAACTAAATTTGAGGAAATTGTTTTGAGTAATTGTTTTTTTATTTCATATTAAATCATACCAAATAATTTTTTTATTTCATATCAAATAATTAATTTTATTAGTAAAAAAAATTAAAAATAATAATAATAATAATAATTTGTTTAATAACATGTTGAAGATAATGTGATTTAGAAAATTATTACTTTTAATGTTTATTTCTATTTAAAATGCAAAAATAATTATTAACTTGTTTCAATAAAATTAAATCAATTGTCTTAAATTTATTTGTCTAATAAAAAAAAAATTCAAAATAAATATCATTGTTTTACATAATCATAAATAATTATAAACATGAAACATTTTAAATAATTATAAACATAATTCTTAATATATTATAACGAACTTATTAAAAAAAAAAAAAAATTGAAAGCGTCCATCCTTTGTCAATTATAATACTTAAATGCTCTTGTAAAATTGTAAATTTCCTCTTATGTGGATTCATGTCAACTATTCTTAATAATGTCTTGAATAGAATAAGAAAATAGTTTGTGCCAAACAACTAAGGATTTATCTTTCTTGATAAAAGAAACATGCACATGGAGTGTTTACTCAAAGAAAAAGTGTGGTTGGTAATGAACGTTTTAGCAACAAAGTTGGAAAAAATTAGTATGCATTTTTTTTCTTGTAACTTTTAAAAGTCGATATTCTTTCAAATTAAAACACATCAAATAAGACATTTGGATTTGGATTCTGGAAATTGTCGATCATTTTTCACTTCTATCATTTATATCAAATAAGACACTTAGATTTAAAAAAAACATTTTTCACTTCTTAAATGAATAATTTAAGAATAATTTTTATTGTAATTCATTGTAAAAATAAATAAATAAAAGAATATAGGAAAGTGGAAAGAAATTTCTTTCAATATATTTCAAAACTGGTTTGGTGAAGGAAATTGGAAACTCAAAATCGATTGTTTAAGAGACTTATCAAATTTGATTAAAAAACTTTCATGAACTTTTATAAAAAACATTTTCTAAATAAACTAACCTTAATGTATTGAATACATTATATTTACAACTTAAGTGGGCCTAAT
>SNQJ01S0300107.1:6976-17357 GCA_010110895.2 Picea sitchensis
CTATGTTGATAAGGGAAGAACTCAGAAGGAATTTAAAGTTGGGGACCATGTACTCTTGAAAGTGAAGGCCAGCAGAAGTTCCCTGAAGTTGGGAAATTGTTTAAAGTTGACAGCTCGCTATTGTGGGTCATTTTAAATCCTAGAGAGGATTGGTCCAGTAGCTTATATGATTGCATTGTCTGCATCTATGTCTGTTCATAATGTATTCCATGTATCGTTTCTCAAGAAATATATACCAGATGCTAATCATATTATTGATTGGAATGTGATTCAGGTGGAGCAAGAAGGGGATTTCCAAGTGCATCTGGTACGCATTCTATACTGGAAAACCAAACAGCCCCACAATCGAGCCATAAGGCTTGTAAAGGTCCAATGGATTTGGTACAGTTTCGAGGATGCTACTTGGGAGCATGAGGATGCAATACGAATAGAATACCCGCATCTTTTTGAGGATTTTTAAAAATTTTGTTGTATATGTGTACATAATGCACTGAGGACAATGCATAAATAATGGGAGGGGATTGTAATACCCCTAGGCCGAACCCAATTGTAAATGTAAAATGAAAATGTACTTAAGCTGGTGAGTTGTTTGATATCATTTTAGTATGCACTTGAACCTATTCCCGTACCCATACCTGTTTGTGTAGTTGGTTAGCTTGGGAGTTGGACTGAAGAAGTGGGTTGTTAGGACCATAGGATATTGAAGAGGCGGGTTGTCAGTCCTATGAGCAATCTCTCTGGGTGAGAGAATTGTTGGGAATTGATTTCCTGAAGGTGCTAAACTACTACTACAGGGCTCTGAGACTTCTTTTCTAGCCTGTTGTTGAAGCCCGAAAAGGAAGTGAGGCAGCCAAAGGACTGTTGAGCAGAGAAGGGGCACACTTCCCGGGGTGGGACTTGCATGTGGGGAATGAGGGACTGTAGGTTGTTAGTTTGAGTTGGCACTTGTGACATATTCTTTTTCATTGTTTATGAAACATCATACTGGTTAGGAATCCATTTACCCAGGTGGAGTTTAGTCCCAGCTCGAGGGTGACCCACTGCTGAGAGTGATGAGTAGTTTGGTCTAAGGCTGGGAGGTTTGTGGAAGGTCTTCATGCAATTGGTGATATTCTTACTAAGATAAAAAGCGTCAATTGCGTGATAAATTTACATGTTGCATTATTATTTACGTGTTTATTTTTATGGGTTTATCCTATGTGTGGTTATAATTGTCTTTATATTTATGGGTATTGCATGTATATGCTACATGTATATGTTTACTATTATTTCAGTATGAATCCATGCATTTACATAATGTATTTGTCTATTTATGTTTTATATATAAAGTTCCGCAAGAGTTTTGTGTGTATATGTTTTAATTGCATGTAGTTCGAAAAATTTATGTGGCATAGCTCAGTTGAATGTTGGGTATGTTACAACATGTTGAGTAGAGAATAGAAGTGTTTTCTAGAGTAGCATAGCTCGGCATGGGTGGTCGGGGATGTTACAATTTAATATAATTGTTGAGTCAAATTAATCTAGATACTATTAGAATACCCATATCTAGCATATTTTTCTATAAATGTATAATATATTATAAGTTAATATTGTTGTGGCAAGAGGTGAAACTTAGATAGATTGTCCAAAATATGTATATGAAGAAACTCAATTGAGCTCCTACGAAAACTCCAATGGAGTAGGTGTAAAAATGCATAATTACAGCGCAGAGTTGCACCAAGTTGAAGTGTGAACAAAAAAAAATTAATGGGCAATTTTCAAATAACCATAACTTTCTGCTCAAGACTCAAAATTGAGCATGGGAGCAGGAGTTGGAAAGGTGTTGGACAATAGACTATAAATATTCACCCAAAAAATTGATCCGGGAATCAAATTTCTCAGGAAATCAGAAGAAATAATTTATGATATATTATTGAACCAGAATTGTTCATATTTTCATGAAATTGTTGAAACAATTAGCCTAACAAAGTTTTGTGGGTTGCACATTTTGCAGAGTTAACAACAACTAGAACATATCAGGAATAATATAGAGTCCATAGTAATGGAATATGCATAGGGGACTTACAGCCACAAATATGAGATCAGAGGGATGGATTTTCATTTGGGCATTGAAGGAACAAACTCCAATGGACATGGAGAAGGAAGGGATGAAAACATGATTATGGTAGAGACCATTAAAAATTTGCAGAAGGATGTCCAAATTCACAAAGATGATAATGAAAGGATTATGAGAGCCAAGGAGAAACAAGAGGACTTTAACATGAAGTTAAGACAAATCATAAACATAATAGAAAGGAAATTGGATAAGGAGAGTGGCTCAAGCAAATTAGGAAGTCATAGGTCTCCTAATGAGAAAAGAAGAACCAGAAGTGTTAGCAGACATCACCATCACTCCCAGAGGAATTCCAATAAGAGAGCACACAACATCTCAAGTCCATCCCCTATTAGGAAGCATAAGAGGTCTGGGGTGGATGAGCTACGAGGAAAAATGAACAAAATCAAACCTCCTACAATTGATGGTGAGCACAAGAAGGATGAAGATGCAGAGACATGGCTGTTGGGCATGAGAAATTATTTTCAATTGCATAATTATTCTTCTCATGTAGAAGGAAAAATTGCCATATATCAACTCAAGGGAAATGAATACATGTGGTGGGATCAACTTGTGCATGTGCAACACATTAAAGAGAAAAGTGTTACTTGGAGGGAATTCATGAAGTATTTTGAAAAGAAATACTTGACTAAGAGATACTATTACAAGAAAATGAAAGAGTTCTTTGAACTCAAGCTTGGGAGTATGAACATAGATGAATATGAGAGAAGGTTTTTAGAACTACTGAAGTATGTTTCTTTCATCAAGGATGAGACAGTTAAGATTCAAAGGTATTTGAGTGGATTTCCATCATTCATCAGTGAAAAAATGCAATATGATGATCCCAAGAACAAGTATCCTCTGCCAAGGATTGATGATTTCTTTGATCAATTGAAGGATGCAAAGATATTTTCCAAGATAGATATCAGGTCAGGATACCATCAAGTAAGGATTAAAGAGGAATATATCAGTAAGACCGTCTTCAGGAAAAGGTATGGTCATTATGAGTTCACAGTGGTGCCATTTGGGTTGTCAAATGCACTAGTTGTTTTCATGTGCTTAATGAATGGTGTTTTCCGAGAATATTTAGACAAGTTTTTCATTGTATTTTTGGATGACATCTTTGTATATTCCAATTTAGAAGAAGAGCATGAGCATAATTTGAGGATGGTGTTGCAAGTATTAAGGGAGAATCAATTGTATTCCAAATTGAGCAAGTGATCATTTTATCAAAAGCAAATTCATTATTTGGGACATAGAATTTCAAAGGACGGGATAACAGTGGATCCTGACAAGATTGAAGCCATTAGAGAATGGTCAGTGCCAAAGAATGTGACAGAGGTCAGATCATTCATGGGCCTTGCAGGCTACTATAGGAGATTTATTGAAGGATTATCAAAGATTGCACACCCAATCACTTCCCTGCAAAAGAAGGGTGTGAAGTTTCATTGGACATTAGATTGTGAAAATAGTTTCTAACACTTGAAAAAATTATTAACAAGTCTTCCAATTTTAAGGATTGCAAACCCAAATGAAGACTTCATTGTATGCACAGATGCATGTAAAGAATGACTTGGTTGAGTCCTCAGTGAAAATGGGTTTGTTATATGTTATGAATCAAGGAAGTTGAAGGAACATTAAAGACACTATGCCCCTCATGATTTGGAGTTGGCAGACATAGTGCATGCCTTGAGGAAATGGAGACACTACCTCATGGGGAAAAAGTTTGAGCCGAGGACAGACCATAATGGTCTGAAATATTTATTTGATCAACCAACTCTAAATGCTAGTAAAAGCCNTGGGTTTGTTATATGTTATGAATCAAGGAAGTTGAAGGAACATTAAAGACACTATGCCCCTCATGATTTGGAGTTGGCAGACATAGTGCATGCCTTGAGGAAATGGAGACACTACCTCATGGGGAAAAAGTTTGAGCCGAGGAAATACCATAATGGTCTGAAATATTTATTTGATCAACCAACTCTAAATGCTAGTAAAAGCCAATGGTTAGAATTTCTAAGTGAATATGACTTTGATATAAAGCATATCAAGGGGAAAGAGAATAAAGTGGATGATGCACTCAACAGAAGAGTGCATGAATTGCATGATACAACCATTAGCATGTACCAATCAGATTTGAAAGACAGAATTATAGAGGCTGCCAAATTAGATTTGCAATACAAGGAATTAGTGGGAAAATTACAACAAGGTAATTTACAACAGAAAATTGAAGAATACAAGCTAGATAATGATGAAATTATCATGTACAGGGGCATAACTTATGTACCAAAATCCCATGAATTGAAAAATATGATATTGAGAGAAATGCATAACGTACCTTATGTTGGGCACCCAAGTTATCAAAAAACTATTGCAGTTGTCAAGAGCCAATATTATTGGCCAGAAATGAAGAAAAAAGTTGTTGATTTTATTGCCAAATGTTTGGAATGTCAAAAGGTAAAGGCTTAGCATAGACACCCAGCTGGTTTGCTACAACCATTGCCCATTCCTAAGTGGAAATGAGAAGTTGTAACAATTGATTTCATCACCAACTGCCCAGAACAAACAAACAACATGATTCTATCATGGTAGTGTGGATACGTTTACTAAAGTTGTCCATTTTATTCCAGTTAAGCTCATTCACAAGGAAACTAACATTGTTGATGTTTATATGAGGGAAATTGATCGATTACATGGCATACCCAAGACAATTGTGTTTGACAGAGATCCAAAATTTATCTCAATTTTTTGGAGGGGATTATTTAATGGATTTGGAACAAATTTAAATTTTAGTACAACTTATCATCCATAACCAAATTATTGAGGATATGTTGAGGATGTATGTGATGGATAAACCATCAAAATGGGAAGACTACCTACACTTAGTAGAGTTTTCTTATAACAATGGGTACCAAACATCTCTAAATATGAGCCCATTTGAAGCACTTTATGGAAGAAAGTGCAACACATCGGTGGAACAATAGGGCGCTTTCCAAGTGCATCCGGTACACATTATGGACCGGAAAATAAAACAACTCCGGAATCAATACATAGGGCTTGTAAAGGTCCAATGGACCTAGTACAGTCTTGAGGGCACTACTTGGGAGCATGAGGATGAAATGCGGAAAGAATACCTGCATCGTTTTGAGGATTTTTGAAAATTTTGTTGTATATGTGTACAAAATGCACTGAGGACAATGCATAAATAAGGGGAGGGTATTGTAGTACCCCTAGGTTGAACCCAACTATAAATGTAAAATGCAATGTACTTAAGCTGGTTTTCTATTTGATATCATTTTTGTATGCACCTTCCATGGTATAGTGCATTCTTGTACTGCACAGTAAAACGATGAAGAGTGCACATTTCAGGATACCGCGTGCAACAACTTAAGTGCGCACGATTTTGAGGCCAGGGAGCCTTTGTGTATATGTTGTTTTTTATAGGCTGGTGAGCCAGTTTTGTGATGATTAGGTCGGAGAGCCTAGATGTTAAAGGCCAGTGAGCCTATTTTTGTATATGTCTCATCATTAATATAAAATACATTGGTGTGCATAGACCGACCACTATAAAAGAGTATGGAGAACTAAACTCCACCAGTTAGGGAAAGGGGGGGCTAAATGTTAAGGAAAAGGGGTTAAGCTAGGGAGCTTAAGACAAAAAGGAATATTATATTAATATTTCTTAAGTATAAAGTATGGATAATTATTTTATCCTAAGTTATAAGGATGGGGACAAGTGAGCCAAAGTAGTTCGCAACATGACAAGTGTCAAGTTGGGGGCATGCATACATATAGTTTGGAATTAGTTCATTTTCCATCATTCAGTCATCCATTCAATCATTCCATGATCATTCACACACTCGGGTAGTTTTCCTTTGTACCTTCATGTCATTGTTCCTGAACTTGTATCTGTACCCATATGTGTTTGTGTAGTTGGTTAGATTGGGAGTTGGACTGAATAAGCGGATTGTCAGGCCCGTGGGATATTGAAGAGGAGGGTTGTTAGGCTCGTGAGAAATATTTATAGGTGAGACAATTGTTGGGAATTGATTTCCTGAAGGTGTTAAACTACAACTACAGGACTCTAAGACTTCCTGTCTGGCATGTTGTTGAAGCCCAGAAAGGAAGTGGGGAATCTGAAGGACTGTTGAGAAGAGAAGGGGCACACTTCCTAGGGTGGGACAGGCATGTGGGGAATGATGGACTATAGGTTGTTATTTTGAGTTGGCACATGTGATGAAGTATTTTCTGTTGTCTATGACACATCATCCTATTTAGGAATCCCTTTACCCAGGTGGCATTTAGTCCCAGCTCGGGGGTGACCCACTATTGAGAGTGATGAGCAGTGTGGTCTAAGGCTGGAAGGTTCTTGGAATGTCTGAGTAGTTGGTGATATTATCACCAAGATAAGTGTCAATTGTGTGATAAATTTACATGTTGCATTATTATTTACGTGTTTATTTTTATGGGTTTATCCTATGTGTGGTTATACTTGTCTTTATATTTCTAGGTATTGCCTGTATATGATACACGTATATGTTTACTATTATTTTAGTATCAATCTATGCATTTACATAATGTATTTGTCTATTTATGTTTTATATATAAATTTCCTTAAGAGTTTTGTGTGTATATGTTTTAATTGCACGTAGTTGGAAAAATTTATGTGGAATATCTCAGTTGGAGTTTGGGTATGTTACAATATGTTGAGAAGACAATAAAATCATTTTATGGAGTAGCATGACTCGACATGGGTGGTCGGGGATGTTACAGAAAGAAGTGGATTTAGTGAGCTTGGTGTCCAACATTGACCAGAGACTCGACCAAAATGTGTTGAGGAACCAGTTGTCCCGATCTGAGGTGATGGTATGTGGTATCCCAAAATGGACGTGCACTCGTTCGAAGAAGAGCTTAGAAGTATTTGTCAATGTGATTATCTTCTTCCAGGATATGAGAATGTGCATCTCTGAAAACCAATCAACCACCACAAATACACAATCATTTCCTTGCTTGGTGGATGGAAGTCCAAACATGTAATCCAACGAGATGGATTCCCAAGGCCTCTCAAGAGTAGGAAGAGGGGTGTATAATCCTTACTTATTGATGGTTGTCTTGGAAATGGCACATGCAGTGCATGATATGATATACTTGTTTACATCCTGTCGAAGTTTTGGCCAATAAAAATGTTTCTGTAAAACGAGCACAGTTTTCTCCCCACCAAAATGTCCTACCATCCGACTGTAGTGAGCCTCCCAAATAAGATTTTCACGCTCACTTACATGAACACAGATATGGCCTAGATGGCATAACACTCAGTCATGAATTTGAAAATCAGTGACATTTGCGCCTATACCCAAGAGCTGATAGGTGGCGACAAAGTCTGGATCTTGCTTATAAAGTTGAGGCCATTCAAATGCCTCATGCCCATAGGAATGGAGCATGGTGGTGAGTGTCGTCATGTGAGGTCCACTGAGGCAGTCAATGATACGATTTTTTCTCCATGTCTTATACTTGATGTTGATATGGAACTATTGGAGGTAGGTGGACCACCTCTAATGGCGATCATTCTACAACTTCCCTTGTGTTAGTATGAACTACAGAGGCTTGTGATCAATGTGGATCATTGTCTCATTTCCTAGAATGTAATGTTTCCATTGATGACAGGATTGTACAATGGAATGCATTTTTTTTTTCATAGATGGAGTATTTCCAGATAGTATCTGAGAGTGTCTCACTATGGTATGCTACGAAATGACCATGTTGAGTGAGAATTGTGCCTATAGCATAGTCGATTGCATCGGTATCAATCTCAAATGGTTGTTGCAGATCGGGCAGAGAGAGTATTGGAGTTGAGCACAAGTGATGCTTCATATCATCAAAGGCTCGTTGTTGTGACTTCCCCCAAGTGAAATTTTCCCTACCACCGCCCTTGGTCACTTGGTTGAGGGCCCATGCAATATGGGAGAATCCCAACATGAATTGTTGGTAGAAGTTGGCAAGTGCCAAGAATCTCTGAAGATCGGTTAGTGTGGTCAGGGCTGACCAATCACGGATGAATTGGATCTTAGTTGGATCCACATGTACCCCATGCTCATCAACAATGTATCCCAAGTATTGGACCCTGTTCATGCCAAAGGATCATTTTTCCAAGTTGCCATATAGCTCGTGTTTCCCTAGAGTGCTCAAAACCTACTAAATATGCTACATGTGCTCCTCCCAAGTTCTTTTGAAGATGAGGATGTCATCCAAATAAACCACCACAAAATAGTTGGTGAAGGGTCTCAAAACATCAGCCATCAACCTCCTGGAATTGGTTGGTGCATTTGTTAAGCCAAAGGGAATGACCAACCATTAAAAGAGACCTTCTTTATATTTGAAATTTTTGTTCCATACATCAGTTGGGTCGATGTGAACTTGGTGGTAGCAAAAATTTAGGTAAATTTTGTTGAAGAACATTTCCCACTTGACTTGGTCAAGAAGGTCATCAATTTGGGGAATTGGGTACCAGTTCCTAACTGTGATTTTGTTTAATTCTCTGTAATCAATGTAGAGCCTCTAGGTCTCATCTTCCTTCTAGACTAGTACAATCAGGCTTCTACAAGGGGAGGAGTTGGGTTTGATTTTCCCCTTTTGAATAATCTCTTGGGTATGATGCTTGATTTCATCATTTTCCATCAACGAGTGATGGTAGACTGGTCTATTATGCAGAGGTGCACCGGGGATTAGATCAATTGGATGCTTGAATTGACAGTGCATCCATACCCTGGTGGGTGAGGAGAACATGTCTATGTACTCTTCCATGATCCCATCCACTTGCTTCTGTTGCAAAGAGAGGCTCTGTGTAGAAGCCACAGATGTGGCGATGACCTTCTTCTTACTGTGATCATGGATCACAAAGAAGATGAACTTCTCGGTCTATGAAATGAACTTACTTCATTTCTTAGTGGTAGGTGGCGCTACCTTTGGTATCCTATACAATTGTCTACCCAAAGTAATAATAACACTGCAGGGTCTAGACTGATACACAACATGTCGCTTCCACAAATATGGTTGTCCTAAAATAACATCACAAATTTCAATGGGAGAAATATCACACAATACCTTGTCTTTGAAGGGCTTGATGTTGTAGGGAAGATGAAACTATTGGCTAACGCAAATATCTCTTCCTTGGCGAAGCCAACCAATGGTGTAGGGTTGTGGGCGCGGTGTTGTCGGTAGGTCTATCCTCTTGATGACCTCTTCTAATATTAGGTTCTTTTGACTACTTCTATAGACAATGAAATGAAGCGGAACCACCTTTACCAACATCTGTGAGTGAAATAGGTTTTCCCCTTCCTCTGGTTCTTCTGGTTCACTTGTATGGACTTTGGTAGTAGTGACCATGGAAATGGGTTCAACATCGATAATCCACTTCCCTCCTTCTGGATTTGATTCGGAGTCAGAATATTCCTCTGAGTCGGAAGCTTTCATCTCGACCACTAGTGACTGTTTAGAGTGGCATTCTTCAATGTTGTGCCAAAGGATTTTATGGTATTCACACCAGTTTCCAGTTTCCTTCTTCAAATTGTCATTACCCTTATTGTGTTGCGGCTTGGACTGGTTTTCCTGAGAGTGGCCATGTTTTCTCTGTCCCTCGTGTTGTGGGTTGGGGCCGATTTTTCCCTACTTCAACTGTGAGGAGTTTGTAGATCCAAACTCTCGCATCTTCTACTTAAATTTTTGCTCGATCTTGACAGCATATCTATAAGTCGTACCCAATGATGCGATGTCCATAAACTACATTTGTGTTTGAATGTATCTATGAATACAACCATGGTATTTGAGCACCAGATGATGTTCAGAGTCTTTGATAGCCAATTTTATGCGTAGGGTATGGAAAATATTGGTGAAATATGGTATTGTCTGGTCCCTTTCCTAACACAGGGTGGTCCATCTTGTGTATTGGTCCTCATAGTTTTAAACATGATAATATTGTTCTTTAATGGAAACCATGAAGGAATCCGATGTGGGGGAAACTAAAAATATTGCATATTCCTCTATGGCCCTTTGCTCAAAGTAAGTATCACACTAGTCCTTAACATGGGTGATGACCTTGAGGAGTGAAAATTAATCTTTTCCCTATCGGAAAAATTGTGGACCAAAAAATTGTTGGAGTTACTTCACACACACCTAGGATTTATTTTTCCTAAGGTTATTCCTTGTTTATTAGTCATAATTAGTCATTATCCAGTCTCCTATATTTTAGGGGAGAATATTCCACCTGGAGAATATTCTTTTTCAGTTGACACT
>SNQJ01S0300108.1:0-10381 GCA_010110895.2 Picea sitchensis
TAGCATCTTAGGATTAGAATCCCCTCTAACCAAAGGTTTGCTTTTCATGCTAACCCTTGCATCTTGTATCGTTGCCCTAGCATCTCGATTGTGAATCTCTAACTTTAAATAAATTAAAATTAACTACTAGAATCTAACTCTAACACACTTAGTAACTAAGGTTTACCCCCTTTGGCTTCCCTAGGAGTAAGCTCTTGTGACTAAGTGGTTCCTGGCCAAAGTGACAATGTGGTTATCACGATATCTAGATAACTAGGAGATTATAAGGTCTCTCGAGGCCCACATGTCCTAGACATGAGTACCAAGAGCAGAGCGACTCGAAAGCATTGTCCCTGGACATGGGACTCCATCTTCCTCACCAACTTTTGTCCCGGCCATCCGTATCGTACCTCCATCACTACCTACTGGCTTGCATCGCATGACTCTTCTTGCTCCATGAGGTAATTGGTCCGAGGTATCATGGTAAGGTGTCATATTTGATCATTATAACCCTCTTTATGTATGCATTAGATCTCTTCTTATTTCGTGATAACTCCAGTTGGCCTTTACACTAATCTACTTGACCATTGTTGGGGCGGACTCTGATTGGGTAAATTTTAGCAAGTTGGTATTCGCTGGGTTTTGGTTAGCCACCAGCAAAAAGAACCATCATCCGCTTCCCTCATATTATCACTTTTTCATCTTAAACCCTCGGGCCATCCATCCCATTCCCCTTAGTTCCGCCATATTAGGATGAACTTTTCATCCGTGGTACATCCGTCTTGTGGGAAGAAGGCTAAAGCAAATCTGTGGGGTAAAGTGTACCGGTAAAAGATAAAAAGCCATAGAAATGAAACCTAGAGATGCTTCACTCGTGGGATCCCCCGAAGGCAATAAAAAGCCCCTCAAAAGAAACCGAGGGACCTGAAGAAAATGATAAATAAATAAGTGCAAGACCTAACCAAGAGGATGGGAGGTCTCACTGTTTCCAATCTATTATGTTCATAGGTATTTAGCGGTATGACATTGCCACCATCCGTTCACCAAACCGTGGCGCTGACCTTTGGTTGTGCATGGCCAAGGAAGGGGGGTCTCATCACTTAGCCAACCCTCTCATTTTTTCGAAGATACTAGTGGGTAACTGCCACCGCCACTCAGCCAAGACGGGTGTCCTCTTCGGTCAAGGCTTGTAGCAAAAATAAAGAAAGATAAGGCAATAAGGGCTTGGAAAAAAGTGCATCCATGACGGGTACAACTCACTTCCCACAAAGGCACTCCACAAAATCCATACCAAATTTGTGGTCTCGACTATGACTAGACATCCCTAAAACCACATCACGCCACTATACATGGTTTGAATAACCCTTTGCGGAAACTTTCTGGCCTTCGGTGGGTCTTGACCCAATAGGTTGCCTTTTTGCTTGCTTTGGCTTTGTATATAGTGGGTTTGTGTAATGCCTTTGAGCTCTTAGAAGATTTGTTAGGATGTTATGCATATATTTGACAAATTTAATCATGAAATATGATCTACATTGCTACGATGTCTAGGACCGATGAGCCCCTCGAGGGCGAGTTTCATGTGCGTGACCATACCCGGCTTACGTGTACCGTAGAGGATCTAAGTGGGTAATATGGGGAGATGATTAGCTCGACCTCCATGGGGTCAAGAGCCCATCGATGGACGTTGGGATGGCAGAAACAGGACAAAGTTGTGAAGAGCCCTTTCACAAAGAATAAGAAGGACACCCACATTAGGACGTCTTTGGCAGAGATTTAACCCATGGGGACCAGCCCCTTGAAGATGGGACGATGGCCTTGATGAACAGGACGCCACCAATGATAGTTAGACGACTTCTAGAGCATGTAGCAACGTGCTACGATTCTTGGGCACGTGTGACAGTTTCCTGGAGCCCCGGGAGGGGCAACGCTTTGCTCATTGAGTAATCACGCCCGAAGGGCTAACGCCTCCCCCAGTTGGATTTTGACGCCTTCATTTTCAGCTTATTTTGGCATTTTAGCATGTAAAAGTGGACAAATAATTGAATAATGAACCTGCTATTCGTCACATTTTGTCAATTCCATTTTGTTAATTGTGCTACCATATAAATAGAGGACGCTTTTCCTCCCATTTGATATAACATAATTTGCTCTCATTTGAGAGATCATTCTTTTAGCTCTTGTTCTTGTTCTATTATCTCTTGGAGTGTGCCAACCTCTTGGGAGGATTATTTTTGGCAAAGTGGAAAAGCTTGCCATTGGAAGGCTTTACAACCAGGGTGTGGATCGCTTTCTTCAAGGATCTTGTAAGTGTTTTTGCATCAAAACTTCTTGAACGAATGGTTGCTTGCTTCTTAGCATTTGCATTTCTGTATTGTTATCTTGTTGTTATTTCTGTTTTGATCATTGAAACCCTAGGGAGCCTCACACAAGTAGGTTGAGGCTTCATGTCCCCATAGCAATGGTTTCTTATAGCCATTGGATTTGAGAAGGTTTAGCTCTAGCCATAGCTACACTAGCCATCTCACCTTGTGCTAGTTTTAAGCATAAATTGAAGAAAGAAGGCCCAGGCCTTCCAATTGACTTTACAACTCTGTGGGTTTACTTAGGGTTTTGAAAGCTCCTTGGCTTTAGCAACACTTTTCACCATAGATTTGCTTCTAAGCCAGCCGCTTTGCCAAGAAAGTCCCAAGGGGAGAGGGTAAAAGTTCTAGGCCCAGCTTTAGCTACACCCTAGGTAATTCTTTTCTTCTTAGGGTTTGGGTTGGTGGCCTCTATAGCAACAATCTTCATCAAACCCTAGCTCTAGTCTTTGAGTTTGAATCCTTCCTAAACCATTAGTCACATTTCCATTGACTCCATTAACCCAAGGCACTAGTCTATAAATGCTTTTGAGCTTGTTATGCCTTAAATCTTTTCAAACTAGTTCAAACTTGGTAAACCTACTAACCTAGCGCCTAACCCTAGCCAATTCTTGAACTAATCTAAGATTGATAACGCTATCTTTAAATGAACTTTTTGCTTGGATAGAAAGGTTCGGCCTTGTCTTCTCATCATAGCCGCGGGTTGAATTCACCTTTTGCTTCGTTAATTTGTCAAAACGTCCACCTTTGTCTATCTAACTTGCAGAACACCAAAATTATATAGAGGTGACGCCATATTGCTTAGATATCTTGTTTATGCTTAAAACGCTGTGACCTTTCTCACCCTCTTTGATTGACATTGAGCTATTCATCAGATCCTTGCTTATTTAACAAAACGTTTTGTTCTTTGTCATCAATTTTTGATCTTTGATTAAGGCCTATCACACCTAACGCTAAATAATATTGTGGACGCTGTTAACATTACGTGTATGAGCTAAATTGGAATATTTATTGCATTGATGATAAGATACGTTGGGTCTTAATATTGAAAATTGAATGCTTATTACATCTTTATGCTTTATTGAAGAAGTGATACAAGTTATTTATTTGTTTAGCAATCATTGACTTCACAACAATTGCATTTGATCATTAGCTCATATATATATATTTGAAAGATAGTCTTAAATGCTTGTGAAGTACTAACCCATTGATGATGCACCTGTTTGCAAGCACATATTCTAGTTGTAATTGTCTTGTCTCGCAAACAGTGCATCTTCGCTGGATTTTTCTCTTTGACTATCTTCTGGGCGCTAATCAAGTGAAAGGGATTTCCTTGACTTGGTCTTTACCCTTTAGCTTTTCTTCAACCCAGATTGCCTTATAGGGACGCCTCCCCTGGACTTGCCCTCCTAAATAGAAAGAGCTCCCCATCGAGGTGACAGTTGGGTGGGAAGTTCTGCTACGCTTCTGCCATTCCTCACTCAAGCTCTTGGACCTTTTCCTACAAAACCGTATGATAACATTTTGGCGCCGCAGCCGAGGTTTAATCGAGTCTACCTTCCTAACTACATATATCTTTGGTGTTTGGCTCCCTCATAATACTTTCTTATAAGCTTACCCGGCGTAATCTTAATCGCCTTTTCCCCTATTTCTTTGGTAGTTTCAAGAAAACTATCTCGCAACTCCACAAAATAAAAAAGAAGAGGTATAAAAAACCTCCTATAACCTTCAAAAGGGAGCTCTCCCGTTAATTCACCCGTTGTCAAGTCACTCTTGGAAAGAAGCTTCCTTTAAACACACTGTCAATAACCTCCACTACTACTACAAACCTCGGCTGCTAATCAAAGACAATGTCATCCAATTTGTTCAAATCACTAGACATGTCAGCTATACCGGGTTATCCTAGGCAATGCCACCTAAGTATGAAAAAAAGTTGCCTAAGTTCACTAGTAATGAAGTAGTCAGTGCCGAAGATCATATGAGAAACTTTTGGGAATTCTTCTAGCTTCACCCTGTTAGCGATGATGCTTAAGATTTAGTCATGAAGCTCTTTTCACCACACTTTATGATGTCAGTAGACGCTGTTATCTCACTGGATGGGAGTATTAAAATCCGCTGGACAAACTTGAAGAAATTTTCCTTAAAAGGTGGAGCATCAAAGAAGATCCAACATGTCACACTCGCCTATATGGGATTGCCAAACGTGGAGAATGAGACAATAAGAGGTACCATACTAGATTTGAAGCCGCACTGAGTTCCTCCAGCCATAAGCCAAAGGATGATTATCTTGTGTGTATCTTTATACTCAGATCCTTCCTAATGGCCAATTGGGTTATCTCCTCGGACAAGAACTCAATCCATTCAAGAAGCTCAAGAAGTTGCACCTAAGATTGAGGCAAATCTTTGGTCAGCTTAAGATCGAGCTTCTGCCAACCCAAGGGCGCAAGATAGATATCAAACAGAAGTCATTCAATAATGTCACAGCCCGATCTAGATCTCTGCACTAGTATCAAAGAAGTCGCAAGTTTCAAAGTGGATGCCCATCATGAAGAATCGTAGAGATGATGAACCGATCGCGGAAACTGAGAGATCCTGCACTAGCACTCCACCCCCTTCAAGGCTATCGTATGGGAAATCCCTCTAATTACAAACCAAGAATGACAACGGTCCCAAATACTTTGCCAATCGCAAATGCCGTGAGATGAGAGAGCCCCTTGGTGTCTGAATGTCACAATATTGGGAAAATGAATGTCCCTACGTCAATCAACAACAAGTCAACACCTTTGACTTCTTCTCGACTGTCCTCAGATAAACATAACCCATGAAGAGCATCAACAAGCTATGAAGGAAGCAAAATTGAAAAGAAGGTTAGCTTATAATCAACAACTTTGGACCTTAATCAATGAGAAGTTGAAGAAGAAAGAAATCCAAGTTTATCAAAGGAGGAACCCAAGCCAATCTACAAGTGGTCAATCAAAACCTCAGTTCCTCCTCCTAAGAAGACCAAACATGCTATTACCCCTTTGATTTTGACTCTTGAAGGAGCTTTGGCAAAAAAATGAACGTGAATGTTCCTCTCAGAGAAGCTATTAAAATACCAACAATCAAACAACGCTTGAACAATTTCTTTGCAGGAGCACCTCAACTCCGAGGACCCCCCAACCATGTTGCAAGCAAACCATTTCGGGATTCATTATGGAGATAATCCTCCCCTCTTCATGACTCTTCAGATGAACAACAAGTATCTCAACAACCGCATGCTAGATACAAGTGCTGGCGCAAACATGATAGTTCTCTCAAGGTTATGTAGCAGATGGGCTTGAAGGTAACAAGGCCTTATAAAAATGTTCGTGGATTTGAATCCAAATCTGTAACCACACATGGTGTAATTGAAAACAATGAAGTACAACTAAAGGAATTCCAGAGAAGATAGTTATTAGACGCATTAGTCGCTGTCCCTGATGTGTGGGAATGCTCTTGTCTAGAAAATTCGGTGCAATGATAGGGGGGTGTCTTGAGATGGATCTCACATTTTGCGATTACCTTTGAAGGATGGGATAACTGGAAGATTACTCAACGTACCGCTGACTAAAACTCATGTGCATGATGTTGTTCCTGCCAAAAATGAACAGCAAAAAAGATGTGATACAAACCCTTCAAGATTATTCTCCAGAAGACATTCCCTTTTAATAAAGAATTTGATCAGATAAAATGGCCCAAGAAAGAAGAATACGAAATGACTATCAATTTCTAGACCAATTTTTAGAATAAAGAAGGCAGAACTGGCCAAAATATTGAAAATCAAAAGAAGAAGATGGATGCATACATCCCGTCCCACCACAAGGAATTTTCTTACTCTAGAAGCTTCCACCCACCTCAAGCATAATATACCATGGTGATTCAAGAAGATGAAAGACGCAAGATCCCAAAATACAAAGAGGGAGAAATAGTGTGGATGTGGGATACCCGTAAAGGAGAGCCTACTAATGTGAAAGGAAGTGTACAATCATGGCTCTGACCCTTCAAGGTCGGAATGGAATCGGTGAACAACTCCTATTATTTGTCCACCTTAAGGGAGAAGCGGGTCATTACCCATTAGTGGACGCTCTCTCAAACCTCCTACCCGTGGTGGTGGGATATGATCCCGACAGGTATCCACTCCGCATTATACCGCATTGCTTGTTTACCGTTATATATGCACCTTGATTTTTTTCTTGTTCCCATTGTCCGGACACGCTTAATATTTACTTATCGCCTATATGCACATTTATATAGTGTTTTACCTGGGCAATACCACCGCTCTTCGTCATTGATGCCTTTTGTCGAAAGTGTGAGCAGTGATGTGTCTACTTCGTAGATTGTCGAATTTCATACCGGCAGCTAATGATGTCCCGTTGAGCCAGATGTTATCCCCGAGTATCTAGATAACTAGAGATTATGTCTCGAGGCCCAAAATGGTCCTAGACATGGAGTACCGAGCAGGGTTGACTTGAGCATGGCACTGGAGGGCCCGTCCTTTTCTTTTTTCATCAGACTTGTCCTGTCAGCATTGCCAGCCTCCATCACTACCGGGCCTGGCTTGCATCGAGAGGGCTCTTGCCCATGAGGTAACTGGTCCGAGGGTATCATGGCATGTGTCATATTTGATCATTATAACCCTCTTATGTATGCATTAGGGCTCTTTCATTTCGGATAATCAGTTGGACCTACACTAATCCACTTTGACCATTGTTGGGGTGATCGATTGGGTAGCTTAGCAAGTTGGAGGTCTATGGGTTTTGTTAGCCACCAAAGGGGTTTGAAGAACCATCGTCCGGCCTCATATATTATCACTTTTTCATCTTAAAACTCCCCGCTTCATCCATCCTTATTCCCCTAGTCTGCCATTAGGATGTTCATCCGTGGTACATCCGGTCTTTGTGGGAAGAAGGGGCTAAATGCCCGTGGGTAAAAGTGTACCGTAAAAGATAAAAGCCAAGAAAAATGAAAACCTAGAGATGCTTCTACTCGTGGACTCTCGAGAAGGCAATAAAAGCCTCCCATAAAAAACCGAGGGACCCTAAGAAAATGATAAATAAATAAGTGCAAGACTCCAACTAAGAGGATGGGAGGTCTCATCACGAGCCGCCCATTATGTTCATAGGTATTTAGCGGTATGACATTGCCACCATCTTGTCACCAAACTGTATGCTGGACCTCTTTGGTTGCATGGCTAAAGGAAGGGGTCCTACCACGAGCCTCTTTACTGCTAAGCAAGATACCTTAGTGGTAACGCCGTCACTGGCCACCTAGCCAAGATCTGTCCTCTTCACAAGGCTTGTAGCAAAAATGCAAATAAAGAAAGATAAGGCAATAAGGGCTTGGAAGTGCATCCATGACTCGTACAACTCGCCTCCTACAAAGGCACCCTACGTATCTAATAATTTGTGGTCCCACTATGACTAGAGATCCCTAAAACCACATCAATGGCCACTATACATGGTTTGAATAACCCTCATAAACTCTTCCGCCTAGGTATTGACCCAATAGGTTGGCCTCTTTTTGGTTGCTTTGGCTTTGTATAGGGTTTGTAATGTCTCAGCCTTAGAAGATTTGTTAGGATGTTATGCATATATTTGGTAATTTTAATGATGAAATGTGATTTACATTGCCATGATGTCTAGGGACTGATGAGCCCCCGGAGGGCATAGCCTTTGATGTCCATGACCATACCATTTTAATGCACTTAGGATCTGCACATGGGGGAGATGATTAGCCTTGACCTCCATGGGGCTGCAGAGCACATCAGATGGACGTTGGTACAAGGTATGTGATTGTGGTTTGGTAGGACGAGCCCCTTGCATAGAGAAGAAGAGGGAGTCATCAGACGCTTTGGCATAGATCGCGGGGCTTATGGGGATCAACCCCTCGGCAGATGGGACATGGACCTGATGGACAGGACGCCACCAGCTAAGCTAGTTGGATGACTTAGAGCATGTGGCAACGTACAGGGCTCTCTTTGGGCACGCAGGACAAGCTGTCGGAGCCCCGTGGATGGATGGTTATCATGCCCCTCGAAGCGGGCTAACGCCTCCCTAAAGGCTTGACTATTTTCTTATTTTGGCATTTTAGCATGTAAAAAGGACAAATAATTGAATACGAACTAGTCTTGTCGGCGATTTTGTTGACCTATTTTGTTAATTAAAGGTCATTGAATCATAAATAGAGGACGCTTTTCCTCTCATTTGATCATAACACAACTTGCTCTCATTTGAGAGATCATTCTTTAGCTCTTTTTCTTGTGTTCTTGTCTCCCTGAGTGGCGTAACTTCTTGGGAGGATTATTTTTGGCAAAGTGGTGCTTTGCGCCATTGAAGGCTTGGCTAACCGGTGTGGATTCGCTTCTTCATGATCTTGTAAGTGTTTTGCATCAAAACTCTTGATTGAATGGTTGTTGTTTAGCATTTGCATTTCTATTATTGTTATCTTGTTGTTATTTGTTTGATCCTTGAAACCCTAGGGAGCCTACACACAAGTAGTGGTTGAGGCTTCATGTCCCCATAGCATGAGCTTATAGCCATTGGATTTGAGAAGGTTTAGTCAGCCATAGCTACACTAGCCATCTCTGTCTCTGTGCTAGTTTTAAGCATAAATTGAAGAAAGAAGGCCCCAGGGCTCCAATTGACTCTTACACCTAGGGTTTACTTTAGGGTTTTGAAAAGCCTCATTCTAGAGACACCTTTCTTTCACCATAGATTTATGTTTCTAAGCTACAGCCGCTTTGCCAAGAAAGTCTTAAGGAGAGGGGTAAAGTTCTAGGCCTAGGGCTGCCTAGGTAAATCTTTTCTTCTAGGGTTTAGGGTTGGTGGCCTTGCCATATAAAATACCATCAAACCCTAGCTCTAGTCTTTGAGTTTGAGTCCCTTCCTAAACCATTAGTCAAGCATTTCCATTGACTCCATTAACCCAAGGCACTAGTCTATAAATGTTTCTTGAGCTTGTTATGCCTTAAATCTTTCAAACTACTTCAACTCTTGCAACCCTACTAACCTAGCTGCCTAACCCTAGCCAATTCTTGAACTAATCTAAGATTGATAACGCTGGCCTTAAATGAACTTTTGCTTGATAGAAAGGCATGGGCCTTGTTGTTGTCTCCTTCACATTTGGGTTGAATTAGTCTTTGTCAGGTTAATTTTGTCAAAATCACAATTCTAGGCTAGCTAACCCAGAACACCAAAATTATAGAGGTGACGTCATTTTGCTTAGATATATTGTTTATGCTTAAAACTTTGTGACCTTTCTCACCTCTTTGATTGACATTGAGTTAATAAATGCATCCTCCAAGCTTATTATTTAACAAAACGTTTTGTTCTTTGTCATCAATTTTTTGACCTTTTGATTAAGGCCGACGTCACACCTACCTAGAAATACTATAGGTGACGCAGCGAACATTATGTGTATGAGCTAAATTGGAATATTTATCTCATTGATGATATGATACAAGGTCTACTATTTTAAAATTGAATGCTTATTACATCTTTTATGCTTTGTTGAAGAAGTGATACAAGTTATTTATCTTTGCTTAGAAATCATTGACTTCGACAACAATTGCATTTGATCATTGCTCATGAGAGCATATTTTGAAAGATAGTCTTAAATGCTTATGAAGTACTAACCCACCGCAAGCACATATTCTAGTTGTAATTGTCTTGTCTCACAAACAGGCGCATCTTTCTGGATTTTTCTTTGACTATTCTTCTTGGGCAAAGAATCAGAAAGGGACTTTCTTGACTTGGTCTTTTACCCTTAGCTTTTCTTCAACCTGCATTGCCTTAGGGACGCCTCCCTTTGGACTTGCCCTCCTAAATAGAAAAGAGCTCCCCCATCGAGGTGACAGCCAAGTGAAGCTCCCCTGCTACTGCTCAAGCCCCCACTCTGCTCTTTTGGACCTTTCCTACAAACCGGCAAGGATAACAAATGTGGAACCTAGGCATTGGCCTCCAATGACACACTAAGTGAGCCGGACTTGCTCACGCTTGCAAGTGTGTATAAGGGATGACAAC
>SNQJ01S0300113.1:0-10381 GCA_010110895.2 Picea sitchensis
TCCCAAGGTAATATAGTACAATCCATCGACTGTGAATAGATGAGTTGATGTCGAACAACCGATAGAATCTTTCGATCAGGGGTCATTGATGTAAACCCACTGTCGAAAGCGAGGAAACTTGCCATTGAAGCATGGAAGCTCCAAGGTACTGAATAATTTCTAGGCCTCAATTACGGATAATGTGCTGAAGTCGACAAAATGAGACCCGTCACAGGAGGGCCTTGATATATCCCCCATCAATGACACGAAATGAGTAACTGAGTTTGAAAGTGAAATAGAGTATGTGGCAATTGGACTTTGGACACAAGGAAGGCCGACACGGAGTGAAAGGATAACTGCAGATGGAGGATTCAATATAGGTTTCAGACGGACTTCTCTTGAACATATGAATGACACGACCAACGATTTGGCAGCATTTGACACAAAGACGACACATGGAAAGACCTTGTTATCAAATCGAATGAGAGACAAATGGATTTCCCAAACCGGCTTCAAATGGTGAATAGGGGGTGTCATGTTCAAGAGCGACACTTACTACCAATCAATTCAAAGATGAAACATATCCCTTTCCCAAATTTTTCCCCACCATTTCTGGAAAGTACCTCTTTATTTTTACGCAAGCTTGAAGAGGATCACATATGCTTGTTGATATAAGCTCATCCTTCGGACGAGTCCCTCAGAGTATTTTTAACGAACCCTAGGAAGGAGTGGTTCGGTCCCAGTACGGGTCTGTCAATGTTTGTTTAACGAGTCCAGAGACAGTAAACTCGAAGGTTTTTCAAGATTATAGAGTTTGTAAAAACACTTAAAAGAGAACTCTCTTAGTTCCTTTTTCATACCATAGTCCAATGAGACCGAAAAAGGGTTAAACTATCGCTCGAAGGACGCATACTTCAAATCCTTTAGCGAGCATGAAAATAACAAGATCGCTCGACAATCTTTTCATATTTAGAGAGTCTGAAAAGAGCTTAAAGAGAACTCCAGGGGGGTTCCTTTTTCGTATAACCACAGCGAGCCCGAAAAAGTGATAAAACAACGCTCGGTCACGTTCTTATGTTTTTCACAAGCGCAAGAACGGACAAAAGGCGCTCGAGGTTTTATGTCAAAACCATAACAAACAATCAAAATCACACCACACCAGGTAAAAAGTCTGTCCATAATCATCCATGTTTTGCACCTGCCAATCATTTCACTCATTTTCACATTAGTGATTAGGGTTAAATAATGAATAAACATAAAAAACCACATTTGATATAGTAAAAAGTAATTAAAATGAGTGAATAACCAAATTTACCATATCATTTCACACTTTTACCATTTTGGTCCAAAAAACCCTCATTTTACCCTCTACCTTCAGTGTCGATTTCCGAGAGCTACAGGTGACCATTTGACGAGCCGTCAGCAGCATTTTGGTAAGTTCTCCATTCCTTATCTTTTCATGGTTTAAAAATTCAATTTCATTGGTAAAAAGTTCAGTTTTAAACTAGTTTTTTGAACGCTATGCGTGTGGAGGCATTCTCGCAGGTGACCCATACGGGACCGGCGAGAATGACTCATTCTCGGAGGTGGGCCATAGGCTTCCTAGGAGAAGTTCACACTATAAAAAGTAGGCCACCTACGAACAACGTAGAATTCAAAAATTCATGCAACGTTTAGCCAATAGCAAGAATTTATCTCATTAATAAGATCATTAACCACATATGTATGTTTCTTATGCAGGTTACTAGCCACAATCATGGTGTTAGAGTGGCGGGAACGAGAGCACGAGGAGGATAATGCCAATGCCGAAAACCATCCTCCCACCATAGCTGCACTAAGAGACTGTGGTCTCTTAAAGTNTATTTCCGTATCCCGGGCATGAGAGCCCAAGTTCGATTACTGGAGTAATTAGTCCGAATGTGGGATCTAGACCAACAAGTGTTCATCGTGGGAGCTAATACATTGACTATTGACATCAAGGACATCTATTTCTTGACTGGATTATCTAGGTGTGGGTCCTATGTCAGTTTGACCGGTAGCAGAGCAGGGGGTTTAAAAATGAGTGAGTATTGCAACCAGTACTGCGTGCCTGAGTCTGAACGAAAGAAAGGGAAAGTGGCAATTTGGGGAGTGATTGATTTGACTCTCCACACTATTCTCTTTACCATTGCTCGGATGGAAAGAAGTGTCGCTCCACATATGGCTTTGCAGAGCTATTTCCAGTATGCCATTGAGTGTACTGAGCCCCGGGTATTTAACTGGGCTGACACAATATTGCGCAATACCAAGAAACAGTTGACTAAGTGCAGGCATGGAGATCTGAAACAGTTTGGATATGGGTCTTTGTTAGTGTCCTTCTTCCTAGAGAGGGTCCCTATGCTTCGAATCTAGGCTGAGTGACATTTTTCGGGTCCTAGAGATCCAAGGATGTTGCGGTGGTGTCGGCTTATGGCCCGACATGTGGCAGGACCTATCGTCAGATATGACGATGTTTTCTTTGATTGGTTGCAGAACCAGATGCTGATCGTGGACGACTACGCATATGCCGGGCTGGATTTCTGAGGAGATCCGGATCTAGCACTTCCTGAAGATGCTCAGTTGGGAGACCTCGGTAAGAAGAACATAAATTTTTGTTTTTAAATGTTTTTTGAATTTTTATCATATTTGAATGTTTTTGTTTTTATAGATTTACTCGAAGACTAACACCAAATACTTGTTGATAACACAGACATTGGACCATATCGACCTGCTGGTAGTTCTCCTATCCAGCAACGAGGAGAAGCAGCAGTAGCAGTTCCACAGTACGTCGAGGATTACCTGACGGTGGAGAAGAATTTAGAGGGTCTGAAGGCAGACGTTCCAGATATGACTCTGGAAGAGATTCCCCGACGTGATCAACATCACACTGTGGGGGTTTCTGCATCTATGGGTCGACTGCTCCGCAGGGTTGCTAGGACATTAGTGTGTTATCGTGAACGTCATCCGTGATGTCATTATGTAGAAGCCAAGAGCTTCAATTTTTGATATTTTTGGTCTTCGGACAACCATTTTGTAAAACAAACTCTTTTGATCGTTATATATATACATGGCTTCTACCGGTTTACTTTTACATTGTGTACATTTTAATGTGTTTGATTTATAAATGATTTAAATGCCTGTCCAATACATAATTAGCTAAAGCATTTGTTAATGTATTAAGACATCTAGGAATATGTTGATATTCAATATGATCAAAATGTCATTCTAAGAGGCGAATCCGCAAATATACCCTTAATAAAGTAGGACTTCGAATAGAGTATACATTACTTAGCTACAGTACTACAAGCTATGAGTCAAGTCGCACAACCAAGTGACGAATTTCGAGAGAGATAACATCAACCAATAATTCAATAATGGCGCTATACTCTGCGATGTTGTTGGTTGCTCGGACAAGACATACACCTCGTAAAGATATAAGCTCGTTTGTTGGGGCATAGATTTCCCATGCAGCGGAAGCTAGGTTCCGAGTACTACGGCTAGCACCATCAACGAAGCCAATATAAGTTAGCGAATACTCTGACATCTGACAATCAAACACAACCTCACGTAAGGGCAGAGACCAGATAACGTCAAAAGCAAACTAAATAACACACACACAGTATGATACATAAAATACAAGTACTTGTGCACAAATAACTTATGCATAGTACTTCTTTAAGTACAACCCATTCCTGGGTTCACTCAAAGGTACACCATCATAATCCACCAGCTCATACGCTCCTTTTGTCAAAACTTTGCTAACAATGTAAGGCCCACGCCACATTGGTTTGAATTTCCCAGCTCCTAAGACATATTTATCTTGTTCATATAGTAGAACAAGATCTCCTTCAGAGAAGACACGAGGTTTGACATGCTTGTCATACTGTGCCTTAACACGTTTCTTCTGGGCTTCTATTACAAGAGTAGCATCACAACGAGTCTCGTCTAATCGCATCAGATACAACAGACGTTCCTCCTCAACAAAAGTATTGGGTAAGAGTTCTACAACTAGCTTCAAAGAAGGTATTTCACATTCTATTGGTAGAATGGCTTCCATGCCATAAACTAATCGAAAGGGTGTAAATCCCGTGGTAGATTTAACAGATGTCTGATACGCCCACGATGCTGAAAACAACATCGTGTGCCAGCTGGTTTTATGAATTCCTATCATCCGTCGAATCATAGTTATGAGAACCTTATTGATTGCTTCAACCTGACCGTTAGCCTGCAGATAATAGGGGGTTGAGCTATCATGACGAAGGCCCAACTTTTTCGTAAGTTCAGACATCATAAAATTTTGAAAATGACTACCGTGATCGGTAACGATAGCCTGAGGAACACCAAAACGAGTGATGACATGGTTGAAAATAAATAACGCTGCAGTCTTTCCAGTATTATCAAATGTTGGCATCGCCTCGACCCACTTAGTAAAATAATCAACAGCTACAATAATATAACCATGCCCCCCGACCGAGTGAGGGTGACATGTCATGAAATCAATGCCCCATTTTGCAAAAGGACCTACTGATACCACAGGATGAAGGGGAGCGAGATGCGATCGAATCTTCTGATTATAGGTCTGGCAGGCATGACACTTCTGAACAACAGTAATGCAGTCATTGAACAAGGAAGGCCAAAAGTATCATGCACGTAAGATTTTCTAGGCAGTAGCATACCCAGACATATGACCACCACATGCTCCTGAATGGCAGTCATTCAAAGCTTTCTCAGCTTTGTCAAAAGTCAAACAACGCCAAAAGATAGAGTCAATGCCTCGACGGTAAAGAGTATCACTGAGGATAATATAATGACGTGCTTGATAATGGACACGACGACGTTCGACGCTAGACAAAGAAGGCCAGAAAGTTTGAGTTTGGAGATATATAATGATATCTCTGTACCAAATATCGTCAGTACTGATAAGGAAAAGTGATTCGTCAGGTAACGAATCGACTGCTACTTTTTCCGTGGCAGTGTGGGGAAAATCACAAATTAACTCAGTGAAAACTAAGTATTTCTTCGAAGTGGCATGATCGAATTCCAAATCGAACTCCTGGAGAATGAAAATCCACTTGGAGTACTTTCCCCCCAGCAATTGACGTGTCAAAATATGTTGCATGGGGTTACAATGTGAAATCACTGTAGTTTTCCTGGAAAGAATATAATGGCGAAAACATTGAACCGCTTGAACAACAGCCAAAGCCAGTTTTTCAACATGTTGGTACTTGATTTCAGTGGAAGTGAGACTTCGAATCAAGTAATATATAACATGTTCATCGTGTGCATCATCCTCCTGAACGAGAACCATGCCGATCGTATACTCGGAAGCAGCTAGATAAAGAAAGTAATCCCGACTATAATCAGGAGGGAAAAGAAGAGGAGTTTTCATGATGAACAACTTTAAAGCTTCAAAAGTGTTGTTAGCAACCTTATCCCAGACAAACTCTGAACCTTTCTTTAGAAGAGGTGTAAAACCCCGAGTGATCTCAGCGTAATTCAGGATGAAGTGATGAAGAAAGTTTGCTTTCCCTTCCAAACTTTGTAACTGGCGGAGTGAAGAAGGAGGAGGGAGATTAAGAATCGCCTCAACCTTGATAGGATCTACCCGGATCCCCTGACGTGAAACAATGAAACCGAGGAGACGGCCGGACTCTACACAAAAGACGCATTTATTAGGGTTTAGACGAATGCGATAGAACCGACAACGAACAAAAATTGCTCAGAGATGATTAGGGTGATCGACTCAGCGTAAAGAATGAGCTGGCAAATCGTCCAAATAAGGTTGAACGATATGCTTTATATCGTGAAACACATAAGACATAGCACGCTGAAACGTAGCACCTGCGTTCTTAAGACTGAAGGGAATTTTCCTATAGGCGAAAGTACCCCAAGGACAAATAAAAGCAGTTTTATGTTGGTCCTCAGGAGCGATGTTAATCTGATTATAGCCGAAGAATCCATCCATGAGAGAAAAGATTTCGCTACCGGCACAGTCATCTACTATTTGGTCGACGAAAGGGGTTGGAAAGTTGTCCTTTGGACAAGCTTTGTTGATATCCCGATAATCCACAAAAACACGTATACTACCACCTTTCTTATCAATCGGTACAGGGTTGGAAACCCATTCTGTCAAAGCCACGGGATAAATAAAATCGGCTTTGAGAAGTTTTTCAACTTCGAGCTTGATGGCTGCCGCTTTACATGGATGGACAGGACGAAGGCGCTGCCGGACTGGTTTAGCTCCAGGGTATGTCTTAATTTCATGAACAACAATAGCAGGGTCGATAGTTGGCATCTCTTCGTAACTCCAGGCAAAGATATCACAAAATTCCTTGAACAAAGCAGTATAGGTGACAATTTCCTCTGGAGAACACGAAGCTCCAATGTGAACATTTTCAACTATCCTAGGTTTAACTGAAATATCAATGGGTATCGTGGGCAAAATATTACTGAGGTTCCCTTCCGCAAACACATCATGTGTAGATTCGGGAACAGTCGATATGACAACAACGATCGACAGAGTTGAAATCCGCTGGTAATTCTCGAGAGTGTGTTGTTCCAGAAACAGAATGGAACGATGATGCCCATCATCCCAAGGTGTATCAGCCATGACGGACATGATAATATCGTCATTGGGAAAGATGACACAGAAAGGATCGAGAGACAACTCCTCAAGAGAGGGTGTAGAAGGTGTTGTTGATTGAATTGCATGATAAGCAGACTCAACCGGACTTAACGGCATGACGTCGCCGAAACGAGCATGATCTCCTGGATCAGGGACTATCCAAGGGTCAAAAGACACAGGAAGTTCATGAGGAACAATAGAGATCATATTAATAGAAGCAACCGACGAGCGTAGAATATCGGGCAGTGGAGGTATGGGAAAAGTACCCATTAACGAAGAGTCTTTTAAAAGACCGACTCCAACATTGTCGTAACCCGGTGGGGTTTTAGCTATAAAAGGCACATTGCTGGTGCGAGTATCGGAATTAAAGAAGGCAAGTTGATCAACCGTAATGACTTTTCCTTGGTGAGGAAAACGGACTACACGGAAAAGTGTTGACACAACAGCACGCATAGAATCTACCCAGCTACGGCCAAGAAGAAGATTATAATCTAGGGGAGAATCGAAAACTTCCACTTAAACTTGGACTATCTTACCTTCGAGAGTAACGGGCAACGACGGAAGAACACCGTAAGGCTTAAAACCCGAGCAATTAAAGGCTTTCAAAGTATTTTGTGATTCAGTTAATGGAGGAGAGCCAATGGCTTTCCAACAAGTAAAAGACATTACACAAGTAGAGGCACCCTCATCAATAACAGTTCGGTAGATGTTCTTGTCTGAGACAACAACTTGTATATGAAATGCAAGCTGTGGGGGTAACCTTGGAATATGGTCTTCCAAGTCAAAGACTATCAAATTTGTATCTGTAGGATCAATTCCACCTATGGCTTTCAACAGAGCCCTTCGTTGTGTAGGACAAGATTGAAGGACTTCAAGGGTAGACATCGCTGAAGGTGCTTGGGCCAGATCTTTGACAATGCTATAGTTCTGGGCCGCACGAGCATGAGGATTGAATGTCGATTTCTTAATGACACCTTTCGGGGGTCGTAGCACTATATCAAGGCTCAGACGTTCGAGATGAAGAGGATCGTTCGTAGGTGGATTCGGCAGAGAGGGCTGTACCAAATCAGGAGGTAAATCGTCAACCTTCTCCTTAGAAGAAGTATAGTCTTTAGCTCTAGTGGTAAGTGCAACGTTGTATTTGTTCTTAGAATCACCGGTGCACATCAAAACATATGATGTCGTAGAAGTAGATGGTTGGTCATGGATGACCAACGAGGCATGTTGCTGAGACGGGAAGGGTTGAGACAAGACTGCCGACGTAGAGGGATTTGGCGTTCCTTGAAGGAACTTATTAACCTCGGCACGTCTAGGACAATCCTTCGTGTAGTGATCGTCACCACAGATAAGGCAAGGGTAGCGGGGTTTGCGCTTATCCCGATCTTCAACAAGAGGGGTTTTAGTTTGCTCATTTTGATTATTATTTTTACTCTCCTTATTCTTGCCTCTCCCTTTCTTGGATTTATTTTTACCGGTCGGCGTAGATTGAACAATGTTCACTTCAGAGGTTTTACCGGCGGGAGGAGCAGGAGACGGAGCACTTTGAACATTAGAAGAATTGGATTTAGGGGTTGTAGTTGAAACAGTATGTGAGTGGGTATGAGCGGTACCAATCACACCATTAGCTGCATGCGAGGCAGCTGGAGCAGTTGAAGTGCTGGAAGTACCTGGACGAGGTAGTTTAGGCAATAAATCGTAGAGTGTTCCCATTTGTGAATAAACAAGATCAAGATACTGAACGCGACTTATAGCCTGCTCCTCTGTAACAACACCACCCATAGCAATGTCTTTACCAATTTCGTTCACGAAGGATTTCGTAAACCATTCTACCAGTAACTGATCAGGGAGTTCAAGTTTGATGAGACGTCGTCTCCGTCTCCACTCATGTATATGATCCGAGATGTGAGTACCTTTAGTTTGTTTAAAAGAAGTCAAGATATCAGTGCCAGTATCATAGCGGATCAGTAACTGGTAATGTGTGAGAAAGGCCATAGCTAGGGTGTTGAAATCAGAAAAGAAACCTCGTGGCAATTCAATGTACCACTTCGCAGCTGAACCGGTAAGGGTTCGTTGAAAAAGACGTAGACGAATGGATTCATCCATCAGTGAGTTGGACGAACACCATAAATGAAAAGTCATGACATGATTATTTGGGTCCTCTCCAGGCTTTCCATCGAATTTCAGAATATCCGATGGAAGTTTAGCAGGAATAGCAGGCCATTGAGGAGAATGACGAATAATATCATTGAGAATCCTAGACAAATCTGGCAAATCCAAAGTAGCAAGGAAAGGTAACTGTCGATTTACTTATGGGTACTGATGGATTTGGGGTGGAAGCCCTGTTGGAAAACCAGTAGGACCATAAGTAGACTGTCTGTACAGGGAAGGCCTCGACTGACTCTGTGGTGAACGGATAGGATAGTAACCCCAAGGATTGTAACCGTGGGTTTGAGTAGGGACCTGGGGTTGAGTAGTCTGACCCGCACCCCAAATAGGATTGGTTACCCCCGGATAAGGTTGACCCACTGTAGGGACAATTTGTTTCCCCCCAACATTTTGAGGAAGGTTTTGTAGAAGTTGATTCCAATACTGGGCCAATTCAGGAGGTATATTTTGTCCAAAAGGGGAGGTTGGTCCCCCTACTGTAAGTATAGTTCCACCCGGAAGTTGTGTGCCAACTGTGGGTTGCGTAGTAACTGTGTTGTGTCCGGGAAAAGGAAAAGGAACTGTACCACCCTATCCACCAACATGAATCTGAGGGTTCGGTGCAACAATTGGGATAGTACCACTAGGATTAGGATTACCAGAAGGAAACTAAGGGAGTGTCGGAATGAAACTGGGGATAGGATGCCCAAGAAAAGGAGGACCACCTGGAGAACCGGCTGGGGTTTGCGGGGGTGTTGGATTGGAAGCATTCAACAATGCAGTCAGCGCATGGTACCCGGGTGGTAATGTCGGTATGACATTAGGAATTCACTGGGTATTAATCGGAGCAAGAGTAGTTGCCGGAATTTTGGTTTGGACACTTGTAGTATTCGCGAGATGAGCCATCTCGGGAGGGAGAACAAAGCGATAAGTAGTAGTCTCGGGTGCAGTTTCTGTCTCAGAAGACACAGAAGGGTTAATTTCATAGACAGGGGGTGACTCAGTGCCAAAAAGGACTCGACGGAAATCACCGGACCAAAAAGGATCTTGGCCTACTACACCATGAGAAGGCCCAATAGTTGATTCAGAAGAAGTAACAATGGTTTCTTCAGAAGGATTCAAACGTCCAAAAGGTCGTTCACCACGACGAACGCGATAGTCGTCTATAGTATTGGTAATTCGAAAATCTCCTAGAGAATCAGTGCGTTCTACCTGTGGAGGTGGTGTAGAAACGTCTTGGACTTCACTTATGTCCACGTGTGGGGGAGTAACAACTGGGACTTCACTCTGACGAGGAGAGCCCTCAGGTGTTGTTGTATGCAAGGGTTGTGAAGCATCCGGATGTTCCGGGGATAAACCTTGCATCCTACGTGAACGTCATGGGGGAGCTATTGTAAACAAGTGACAAGCTCCGCGAAGAAAATCCTATGGTCAACTTCGAGAAACAAAACAACACACACTAGTAAACAAAATCTAGGAAGCAATCACCAAGCAAACAATACCTTCTAATTTCAAAGCCACTAGTTGGTGGTGAAATCTAACGTCGCAACAATGAGATGAGAAGGGGCGAGGCTAAGGTGGAAAAGTTACGTTAACGACCTGCTTAACAGACTT
>SNQJ01S0300114.1:0-10381 GCA_010110895.2 Picea sitchensis
CATTATTGGTACACTTCTAGTACATTGGTAGAGGCACCTACTAGCAGTTTGATTGGCACATGTTTTGTGGTGGATTTGGCATACATACATGAGGATTCATTTTGTTGTGGTATTGGTGCATGGTTGATGTACTTGCTTGGTACAAGTGGTGATAATTGTTGATGTGCATGTTTGGTACACTCATAGATGGTATATGTTTGGATGATAGTACTTGGTTAAAAGTACACCATTGGTAGTACTTGATTAGCATATACTTTGGTACATGACATATGGGATGATATAGTTGAGACACTTGATTGATTGAGATACATGATTTTGATACTTGGTTCATGGTGGAGACATATCATGAGTGATATGACACTTGTTTGACATGTTGGTAGATGCACATGGTTGGCATATTGGTATATGCACATGGTTGGCATGTTGGTAGAGGCATATGATTGGTACACCATTGTCACATGTTTGGTACATGGATTGGATACATATATTGATAAGATCCACTTGATAATGTTAGTACATGATGAGACATATATTTCTTTGACTCATTTTTAGGATTGTTAGAGAAATTTGTGTGTGATATGGATATATGCTTAACACATAGTTGGCACATGTTCTTAGCATATGGTTGACACTCTTCATTGATGATATATTTGGTATTAATACACATGGTTGATGGACATGGGTGTTGTGCATGGTTGGCACATGGTTTGGCACATGATGTGTTTGTTCATGATTCTCTATTTCATTATTGACATGTATTTTGCTTCATGATGTATGGTATGACACAAGTTTGATGCATGGACAAGTCCAAGGATCATCATAGAAAGAGGGGTTGATCTATGTTCCAGTTGAGTAGTAACATTTGCAGTGGTAGCATATTGTTCATATTTCAGAGAAGACAGGGGGAGACATACCCATAGGAGGAGTCATTCTTCTTCCCATGACTCTAGGAGGAGATATTTATCAGTTGCATACTTGGTAAGATAGCCCTATATTTGAAAGAGCACAGAGGCATAGTTCCAGGGGGAGCGTTCGTCACAAGAGGAGAATGAGCGATATATCTTCATCATTACATCAAAGTGATATCCCTTGTTCAAAAGGGGAGAGATTATTCATAGGAAGATCAAAGGCATTCGGAAAGTGGGAGCATCCCCAAGGAGAGTTCAAGAAGGGGGAGCAACCCTAAGGAGAGAACTACCCTTTGCCATTGATGTCAAAGGGAGAGAGATAGTGACATTGATGTGATTGATGACTATTGATGTAGAAGCAATTCTTTGTCTACATGTTGACATCAATGATTGGTGTTGACATCAATGTTGGTATTTCCATCAATGAAAAGGGGGAGATTGTTGGATCATGTTGTCATTGATGCCAAAGGTTTGATTGATTGATGTCAAGTGATTGATTGATGTCAAAGGATTTATTGATTGATGTCAAGTGATTGATTGATGTCAAAGGATTGATTGATGCCAAAGGATTGATTGATTGATTGATTGATGTCAAAGGAACAATGTCTTGTCATAGCATACTAATGTAATATGTATTGTCTTTGATGTGAATGGATAGATGTCAAGTGGAATCATAGTCATATGATGTCATGCATAGATGAATATGGATCAATGAGTTGTAATTGATATGTGATGCATAAATGAAGATGGATCAATGAGTTGTCATTGATATGTGATGCATAGATGAATATGGATCAATGTGGTTTATTTGATATATGATGCATAGTTGGTTTGATGTAAACATGAATCATTATTGTCTTATCATGGTTGATGAGGATTACAAATGGATGAACTCCAAAGTGGTCCCCTTATGGTGAAATCCCTCACGGGAAGACGCTTTGCGGTTGAGTTATCCTTGAAGTATGGTTAGAGAACCCATGCTTATATGTGGAATAATGAGATGAAGATTAATGAATTGTTTAGTGAAACTATCCTAGATGGATAGTACTTGTCATGTCATTTTCGGTGGTATGTGGAATGTCACATAAATCCTCATGGTTTGAGAGTTATGGCCCTATGAGGATGAAGGACCCTCATATGTTGGCTTGAAGCCCCAAAAGGTCAAATAAGTCAAAGTTCTTGAAAAGAAGAAATCATTATTTAAATGATAAAGTAAAGTGACAAAGTCAAGGAGGACTATTTAAATAATAAAATAAATGGAGAACTTTCTATTTATGGAAAGTAGTTATGAGAAGGTTAGCCCTATAATGAGGAAATAATGTTAAGTGGTCAAGTGGCTATTGGATACATGGAAAAGTGGAAAATTGGGAAAAGTTGAACATAATTGACTATGTTATAGCGGGTTTGTTGTAGGTTGTATCCCTTCGATTGCTAGATAATAATAAAGGAAGGACCTGGAAATTTCTTTGGTGGATGTAGCCCACACTAGGTGAACCACGTATATATGTGTCTCTATTGTATTGCGTATCTTATGTCTTTTATTTCTACATTTGTTTTATTTTATTGCTCCACGATCCTGTTTTTTTAACAAGTGGCTATGTGGGCCAAGTGACCTAGAATATGCTTCTAAGGAATCTACTTGGAGAGTACTAATAAGAGGCAAGGGTCTCTTGTGAAAAATATCTCTTGAGCATGTATTGAAGATCTATTATGAGAGAGAGATTATCTGGAGGATCTCATGGACGCATCAAAGTTTCGGTAAGTCTAAGATCACGACGGAAAAAGTTTTGGAAGTTCAGAAACCCTAGTTTCTGAGGTATATGTGGGCTACAGTTAGCCATGGCGCGTACATATGCACGTTGAATGAGGAAAGAGTGCGTACAATGGATGAAGTCATGAAGACTTGTGTGTGAGTTGGTGCCAAGCTCTTGAATACTGAAGCAGGTTCTAGATCTACATTCTATGGGCTTAGAACTGCCATAGAAACTATGGTATGGCTACATTGTTGTCTTGATGGATACTCTTGCTTGTTGTGTGGTGAATGCCTAAGGAATTCTTGGTATGGTTGTTGTGATTTGGTTTGTGTTGGTTGATAGAGTGAGCAACACTCTTATGATTCAGTACTGATATGATTGCTATAGTATACTGGTTGCTTATACATGATTGAGTAGCATTCATATTGTATGGTTGAGGAGCATGAGTAAGTTGTTGGAGAGCTTGGATGTGTTGTGATTGGTTATGGGTCATATTGGACAGTGAAAGACAGAAATGAATTGGATTGGAGGTTACAGAGGATTTGAGTTTATCTTGAAAATAAAACCCTAAGTAACTCAGAAGTGATACGTAGGTTGTAGTACAGACTGGCTGTGTACATACGCGAGTTGTACTAGTGGTAGGGCACATACATACGCATGATGCACTACCGACAGGTCGTGTACCTGTTGACAGATTGGTATCTGTTGAGGATTGTTGCCTCTTCTTAGTTGGTGCTGAGGGTGTGAGCTGAGTCTTGCATTATAGAGATGGTGCTCTTGTAGAGTTGTACTCTATTTAGTTGTTGTTGATAACCCAAGGGTTGTAGTCCGTAATAAAAAGAAAATTGTACATATATCTTGTGTTCTTTGTGTTCCTTGCGGTGATGAATTATTGATGATATATGTTGTTGATATATGTTTCTCATGCATGTTCACACTTAACTGGTTATAAATCGCAGTAGTAAGTAATGAATAAAATTTCGATTGTTAACTAAGGAGTTTGGTGTAAAGGGAAGTTTGGGAAAAGAGCCCTACATTATTCACCCCCCCCCAGTGTAGTCAGTGTGTCCAACAAAATCCTTGACTCCCATCTCCCCAGATTCTCAGATATGTGGTTGGAGAGATTCAAATGGTTGAGAGAAGTAGTAACAAGTATGCAACACTAGAAAATATATAAGCAGAGAAAAAAAAATATTGTGAGATGATTCTAGAAAATGAAGACTTAAAAAAGATAGTGGTGGAGAAGCCTGAGTCTCATTCGAAACCTCAAGATGCTGCATCCACCAAGAATGGAGATCCCACCCCCAACAATATTCTTTCTCGACCTATTTAAGGTATTCCAGTTATTCTAGAGGAAGGAATCCAGGAGGAATTGAGTGAAGAATCAGAGATAAAAGTCTCCCAAAATATAACAACAAAGAAAGTGGGTAGACATTCCAATCAAAATAGAATGGGGAATGAAGTAGATTCAGACAAAGAGTTAGGCATTCAATCCATCTTGGAAGGAGCATTCAAGAAAGAGGCGAAAAGTGGGAAGAACCATGGATATGTTCCCCCCTCAAAAGGGGCGACCCAAAATATTCCTCATCCCTCTAAAGGGGGGGCATCCAAATCTTCAGGTAAATAATGAAATTAGTCTCCTGGAACTACAGAGGTTTGGGAAGCAATGAGAAGAAATAAGCATTAGGGGTGGGGGTTCTTCTTTTGTTGTTTGCTTCTTCCTCACTCATTCACTCATTCATTCAATTACTCATTTTTCACACCTTTTGTGGGGATTTCACTCATTCCCTCATTCACTCAATTACTCGTTCTTCACACCTTTCGTAGGGATTTCACTCCATTCATTATTTCACCCACTCGTCTTTCCTCATTCGTGTCTTATATTGGGAAAGGAGAACGAATTTTTGAAGAGAATCCATGGTATGGTTGGTTGTAGAATCCGTTGGTGTATTCCAGTCATTAATCAAGACCTGCATGTCTGAGATGCTTTGGTCTGTGCTTATTTTTTCTCATAGTTGAGAGTCATGAGAGTCCCAACATGGAGATTCTGGACCAGCTGCACTGGAGCCCTGGAAGGATATGGACAGCCTGAGGGACTGCGTGGCAGAGAAGGGGGTCCATTCTCTTGGGTTGTGTAGGTTGGGTAGAAGAGAGTTGGCATACTTTGGATTGTTGTGGGTGTTGAGAATCCTATGAGAGCTTGAGTGTTCACTAGTTTGGGAATTCGAGTGACACTCTGGAACTGTCCTTGTGGATTCATAGCCCTAGCTCAGGGGTGACATTGTTGTTGAGACTTGGAACAACAATGTCTACGGTTGGGTAGAACGTCCTTGGTCTTCAGCCGGTTAGTGTCTTATTTCAAAGAAGATAAGTGATCTCTGCTATGGTTATTTACCTGTGTATCTTTATTTTCGTTGTGTATTTAATTATCTATGATTTTCACATCTATAATTTACATTCTTGTTGATTATTGTTGTGCATGTCGTATGGTTCATTTCTTTTATGTGGTAGCATGAATCTTGATAAATGCATGTGTACATTTCATGCATATTTAGTAATCAAGAATGTATCATAAGAAGAATTAGTTCCAAATGGGGACTCGAAGTTAGTGTGCCATGCCTGTGAGAGGTTATGTATGTTACAAGGGGGGTCAGGCCTTCACCTGGGGGAAGGGGACCCACAACTCCGAGGCATCTGGCCTACTCTCGGTCTGTCTGGGACCCTCAACCCTTACAGTCACTAATGTTAAACTAGTTGACATGTTTACCCATAATTTCCTCATAAAATATAAGGGCATCTACTTTTATTGGGAGGTTTATCAAAGCCATACCACCTATCCATCTATTGAAAGGAAAATCTCATACTTGAGACGGTGATCTCCTCAAAGAGAGCTAGACTCTGCTCTAAGACAGAAAATGCTTATCATGGTCATTGAATTACTTTTAGGTATGTTTCCGTCTAATGCACACTTACTTGACGTGATCCTGCTCACTTAAGTGCCCTGGGAACCACAGGTGTCTAGCTCTACGCCCTGCTGTCTGTGAGAACTCCCTTCCGTCTAGGCTTACTCTAGGGAAGCCAAGAACAGTCCCTAAGTTGCTAAGTTGATTTTAATTACAAGTTCTAGGAGTTAGTTTAATTTGTTCTGAACCAAGGGAAAGACTAACCCTATGTGATCAGCGACAATGCGAATCAATTCTAATCTATAATGATCAACACTTTTCTCAAGTCGGCTAGACTAGTGCCTAGGTTGGGCAATGGGGTGAACTAAGGTTGAAAGGTGGTTAAGTACAACAAAGTAAAACAAGTAAATCAGACTAATCACCCCCAAACCACAAGCTGCAATGAATCACAAAATAATTCTAAGTATTTACAAGTGTTCTGACATACATAAGATGTGAATGTCTGAATCGAGGATACGGATGTACAAGATAAAGAATTGAACATACAACTTAGACACAATGGTATCAATGTGTCGGTCTGGGATATAAACAAGATGTACACAAAGCATCTAATAATCAAGGCAAGTAGTGCCTTCCCGAGTGGGATACTCACTACTTACTTGACCCACACCATAGTAAGCAGATTAAACAAGATATTCAACAAGTAGTTAAACCGCTCATGTACACATAAAGGAGATATAACATGTAGTTGCAATAGATAGACAAAACAATGAAATATATCACAAGTGTGTTTGCCTATACATACATCTAATTCCCCAAACAACACAAGTGATCTATACAACTAGTGTTCTTGTTAAATATTTAGATCCCACCCCTAACTATGTTTGTGTCTCAACTCCCTTATCCACCTTGAAATAGCTGCCGGTGCTCCAGGAATGCGAGTTTTATCCGACCTAGCTTCCAAGGTCAGCCGATCACTTCACCTGACTAGAGGTAGTCCAGAGGAGGATCTCCCCATGAAATCAGCCTGGGGCCGGTCCCATGCGTCCCCCAAAAGGCCCCTCTAAGCAGTTTAGATGGCTGAGAAAGCGGTTATTTGAAACCCTAAAATGTTACTAAGTATTATTAGGACCTGGTGTAGGTCTTTAGGTGTGTTAGGTTCGTTTTGTATTAATTTTAAGTGTCCAAATTTTATCTTATTTAGCGAAGGGCGTGGTATATTATTCAATATGAGATACATTTACAGTGTAATTAAATGACCACTGCTATAGCAGAATGTAAATGAATTGCTGTACGATATTACACCATCAATATGACATCATTCCACAAGATAATTTGAATCAGAAAAAGAAATACGTGTGCTTGCAGAATGTAATCAGATCGTCATTGACATAGCAGAAACTAAAGAAAGATATCACCACATTACGCCAACATCACATGTAATGAAATAGCATAAAGATGACAGCATTATTAAACCATTTAGATCATCACCATGTGAAAGGAAACTTGAAGATATTTCAACCATGTAATCATGAACCATAGACCATGTGTTGATGCTTAGCAGAAACAAATGAAAGATTAAGTTTAAAGGCACTTATAAGATTTAAAACATAAACTAGCATCAGGAAGGTTGTGTATAAGATCATGAAGAATTGAAACATCTACCAATGATGTGATATACTAGCAACAAAGCAAAAGATTAAAACCCTTAAGAGCATTAGATGTCAAACCATAAGTGTTAGTTTAAGAGCTACTTGCCAATGTTTAAGATGTATGAGAGCTTAATGCGTTGAGAGATTTAGAACACAAACATAAATGTTAAACTGTCAACACCATAACATTTACAAGATTATCACATGTGCATCAGAGGTGTGTGCAAACTAAACCATAAGCAAATGTGATAAACAAGGCTACTAACGAATTTGTGTGTGTGTGTGCAGCAAGGATTCAGTAAGGCCGTGGGCTAAGAAGGCACTTAGGCCGTGAGTAAAAGAAGCAGGGTGAAGCCGTGGGCTCAGACAGATGACCCAGCCGTGAGCAAAGATGTGGTGCATGAAGGATTCAAACCACCAAGATGAGATTTACAAACAAAAAAGGGCTAAAGAAAAAGACCAAAGTGCAGGCAAATGGTACCAAAACGTGAGCAGCTAGAAGATATCCAAAAATAGTATGTTACCTACTCTTCATCACCACAAAACATGACAGCCAAAAGGAGAAGTATACCTATGAACTCAAGGTGTAGTATGTTTAACTTCTGAACAAGAAATGAGCATTAGGACGTGTAGTTATGCAGCATCTAACTCTGAGCTCAAGGTGCTTATGCAAAATGTGACAAAATTATATTACCAGCATAACTATAACATGAGTTCAAGAAACAAGCGTTTAGTCATGCAACAGGCCGAGAACATCAATGTTAAACCTTCCACTTCTAAACCATATATTTCATAAGCACAAGACAAAAAGTAAACAAAGCCGTGAGGATTTCAACCAAAAAAAACTAGGCGGTGAGCATAAAGCTGAATGATACGTATTGCTTGTCTTAACATAAATTGAGCAAAAAAGGTGAGGCCGAGAGCTAAAGAAGGGGATATTCCACATCAAGAATGTATTTGACTAAAATTATAACCAATGCCTGAAAGAGACAAGTAGGACGTGAATATCAAAGGTGTATGAGGTGTGAAATACTTGATCCAGAACTGTGAACAAAACCTGACAAGGCCGTGAATAAGAGGGTTTAAAACACAGCATATGTAACTTAAAATGAGCCTAATTCATGTGCAAGGCGTGGGTGTTTGAGACCATGGAACATGGTGAGCAAAAAGGTGCTTGAACATGCAAAAAAAGAAGACTATGCCGTGAGCCTCAAAAAGCTACTCCACATCAGCCACTTTCAATCAAAAATATAACCTACTCTTGCCAAATGAAGGAAAGACGAGAGCAATCAAACAATCATGTATCTAATCATGAGCAGGCCGTGAGCCCATTAAGAACTATTCCCAAACTCTCAACTTGCAAATGTCGACCATGACAGATAATCTAAATGAATAGCAGATAAAACATTACAAGTTCTTTTTCCTTTAGCCCGAGGCGATATTGGGATTCCTCCCCAAGGTGCCGACGTTTAGATCAATATCAGCGGGATATCTCTGCGGAAAGGGGCTTTGGGTCAATCACGGGTGAATCGAGCGTCAGCGGAATAATAATGGTGAGAAGGACATTTGCCTGGCCTACCCCTCGAAATGAAATTTCGCCCTCAACAATATCAATCAAAAGAATGAAAAAATTTGAATAACATTAAAAAGAGAACTAATCTGTACGGCGATTTTTGGGGGTTAGGCTGGGCAAACTCACGCAGGTGTCGGCAACAAGTTAATAGGTAAAACTGTACAAAAATAAGCAAGATAATTACAGAAATGTACAAACTATGTACTAGAGAGAATGCTTGAAAATATTGACCTATCTAAAAGATGTAAAATGCTGAAATCAAGCTGAAATTTGGCATTATCTGAAATGAAATGTATAACAAGAAGAGCTTAGAAGTTTGAGAGGGGCAAGGGAAGGCTCCTCTTTGAACACTTTCCCAATGATCCTCTTGGATGACACGCAAACTTGGCAAATGGTGTGAGCAGTGTAATAAGCTGATTGTATTGAACAGTTCAAAGCAGAAAATACTTACAAATCAAAGCGTTCAATAGCAACATAAGACAACTAGAACACTCTTAGTTATCTCACTCAAATAGAACACTCTTGCAAGATCAACTACAAGATAAATCGCATCAAAAACAACCGACAATATCACCTCATGTGTAGATGAAATCTTGAACACTCTAAAACTCCATCATGGTCCTCCAAAGATTTTCTTCTATGGTGAAACAAAGAATGGTGGATGAATGAAGCGATGCTTGAAACAGAAGCGAGGTGAAAATTCAGCCTTTCTTGATAGCAAAAGATAGATACCTAAATGAGGAGGGGTGGGGTCTCTTTTACTTTTTAAAGTGGCAAAGTGAGGGGCCCTTGATGGCTTCCATGTGTTGGCAATCCAAGGGAGAACTGGAGAGCCTAATTAGGGTTAGGGTTTTGGAATAGGTGAGGAGGAGGCTAGGGGGGACGTACCCTCTAGAGAAGGGGCCCACAAGGCAAAGGAAAAGTCAAGCGAATGACCAATAGGGAGAGAGCGTGGGTTTAGGGAGGTGCGCACCTTCTAGAGAGAGGTCGCCACCGGTCTCTTTTATACCAAAAGAGGCAAAGTGAGGGGCCCTTGATGGCTGCCATGTGTTGGCAATCCAAGGGAAGAGAAGCTTCTAGAGAGGGGGCGACCTAATTAGGGTTAGGGTTTTGGGATAGGTGAGAAGGAGGCTAGGGGAGACGTACCTTCTAGAGAAGGGGCCCACAAGGCAAGGGAAAGGTCAAACGAATGACCAATAGGGGATGAGGGCGTGGGTTTAGAGGGAGGTGCGCACCTTCTAGAGAGAGGTCGCCACCTAAGTGAGAGGAAAAGGGCGTGGGGACCACTAGAGGTGAGTTGTCACCACCAAAAGGGCGCACAAGGGTTTGGAGGAGGGCCCACGTTACATTTTGGGTGAAATGCTAAGGTTTGAAGAGGGTGGGGGCGTGAGTCACCAAGGAGGTGCGCACCACATATGAGAGAGGTGGCACGTGGGGCCATAGCTAGGGATGTGGAGGCTAGGAAAAGGGCGCACCTCACTTATGAGGGGCCCACAACAAATCCTAGGTGGAAAATCAAAGTTTTAAGGGGGTTTTCATGAAGTTTGGGTTAAGGGGGTCGAATTTCCCCTTAGGGCAAGGCTGAAAAGGG
>SNQJ01S0300115.1:0-10381 GCA_010110895.2 Picea sitchensis
TCAGGATTATTGTAGAACTAGAGACTTAAAAGATGAAATCTTTCAAATGACTGCAAAAGAAAATGAATCATTAGAAGAATATGTAGAGAGATTTCAATATAATTTACAAAGATCACCCTATGGCACGCTACCAGGGGAAGTACCTAAGGAAAATCTAATTAAAGGTATGAAAGATGAATGGGTAGAAACATTGAATTTAATGGGGAAAGGTGATATTTATCAAGAAACTTATGATGCCATTGTCCTATTGTGCATCAGGTGCTCAAGAGGAAGTTCACGAACCAGATCAGGGATACATACCCCCTTCACCAGAAATAACAACATTACCAGTGGGGGTGTTACTCGAGCTGAAGTTGGTAATCTCTTAGAAAAATTTAAAACATACATTCTGAGCACTCTGACTACACAATTGGATGTGTTGTAGGCCAAACAGAAAAAAATAGAAGCAAAACAAACGTTAGCCATATTTTTCCAAAGGTGCAGAAGAAAACATGGTCCAAGGGATTGACCTTTGGATGCGGTCCGGGTTTGTGCTATCTGTGCCAAGGATCACGACATGAAACAATGCCCATCATTTCCTGGACTGAAAGATGTATTTAGGGAAACAAAAGAAGAAACAAAACCATTATATCTAATGGCTCAACGTCGTCAATGGTAGAATCGGCCCCTAAATACATTGCAGGACCCTTCCTCTTCCTTCTTCGGATAGTATAACCAGTAATCTCTTGGTAGCACATGGCAGGGTCAACTGTTTACTAATCAAAACTGGCAACCCCAACAATAACCACCTGCAAATCCCACTTGGCAAAACCAGCCCGCTGTAATCCCTGCTTGGTAGAATCATCCAACTACAACTTCTACTTGGACTAACTCACAATATCCCACCTCATCCTGGAAAAACTCCAATAACAACATTTACCCTTCACAGTGGCCCAACATGACTGCCCAAAACCCAAATTGGAATCAGAATTGGCAGCGCCCTGTGGGGATAAACAATCAACCCATGGGGATGGCCCCTCAAACTCAGCCTACGTTACAAGCCCCATTTCAATTGTCCCAAAATCCACAATCCCAATTGCGCCCTCAACTACCATCCCAGCCACACCCAAATCCAAATAATAGACCAGCTCAGCTCATCTAGATTATGGAAAATGGAGAAGGAGAGATCAACTCGGTAGGGTGCAACGAACTACGATTAAGATTGGGATGAATAATCTCTCCTGAAGAAAATGACGTTTTTCAAAGGCAGGAGAAACAACCAACAATAACACCTTAGACTATAGTAATAACAGAAGAAATCGAGCAGGGGGGAAACACAGTCGAATCACAAGATCTTGATAAGGGTGCAACACCCTCCCCTCTGTTCCTCGAAATATTGATGATAGAAAAACCGACCGTATATCCCAACTTCGACCTTGTAGAGGAACTCAAGAATTTATATATCAAGTTTCCACTCCTGCAAGCTCTTCAGGACATCCCCATCTACGCAAAAACAATCAAAGAGCTATGTGGGAGAAAACCCATTAGAAAAATTAAAAATCCATCATCAACAGTCCTCGTGGTAGGAGCCTTATCTGATCTAATTTTAGGTAGATAAGAACCGGTTAAATATGCAGATCCGAGGAATCCCATAGTAATAGTTCAGATCCAAGGCTGCTCTTTTCCCAATACACTAGTTGATTTGAGAGAAACCATCAACATCCTGACTATGGAAACTTGCAATACCCTAGGTTTTAACTCCTTTGAACCCACAAAAATAATGTTGTAGTTGGCAGACCGATCGATAGTTCGACCAGTTGGCACATTACATGATATAGCCATCTCCGTCGACTCTTGGGAATATCCGGTGGACTTCCTCATCATCAATCCAAAAGGTGGACTTGAAGGGCATCCATTGATACTGGGTAGGCCATGGCTTGCAACAACAGATGCGTACATAGGATGTCGAACATGAAATATGACAATCACTAGAGGGGGTATCACGAAGAACCTCATTTTATATCCTCCTGCTAAACCTAGTCCAACTTTCGTATATCCACAATTGCCACCACCACGATACCCAAAGAGGGATTTACGAGCCCCTCTTATGCAAGAAGAAGCCCTCAAACTTAAAAACCAGCTAGAGGATGACGTAATTAGTGGGTTTATCAATAATCTGGCCACCATGAGCAACCTGACCTGCCAGATGCTCCAAGTTGTTCTAGACTGTGAAGCATAGGGGGAACTACTGGAAGATTTAATGGAATAACAAATTCTAACTATGGCCATTCATAACAACAAACCTGTCGAGATCGCACCCGAGAGGCCTCTAAACATCAATGTCAATTTAGATGAACAACAACAAAAAAAGCTAATTCATGTCCTCTCCAAATACCAGCAAGCTTTTGCATGGGAATATTCTGATATGAAAGGTATTGATCCACAACTCTGTACACATCACATTTATGTTGAAAAATAAGCCCGACCTATCCACCAGCCATAGAGAAGATTAAATCCTCACCTCAGGGATATCGTTAAAGAAGAATTACAAAAACTATTGGATGTAAATTTTATATATCCCATCTCAGATAGTCGATGGGTTTCCCCATTAGTGATCGTCCCAAAGAAAAATGGGAAATGGCGCATCTGTGTCGACTACAGGGAACTTAACAAAGCCACTCAAAAATACCACTTCCCTTTTCCTTTCATTGACCAGGTCATAGATACTTTGGCAGGAAAGAAATTCTTTTCTTTCCTAGATGGTTTTAGTGGGTACAATCGGATTCATATCGCCCCATAAGATCAAGATAAAACTACATTCACATGCCTCTGGGGCACTTTTGCATACATAGTATTACCCTTTGGACTTTGTAACGCTCCAACCACCTTTCAAAGGGCCATTCTGAGCATATTCAACGATCTGATCAGTGAAGGACTTGAAGTCTATATGGATGATTTCACTCCTTATGGTGACGACTTCGATCAAGCACTGAATAACCTGGAGAAAATACTAGAACGATGTATTGCGACCAGGTTATGTTTAAGCCATGAAAAGTGTCACATGATGATGAAAAAAGGTGTGGTACTAGGGAATTATATCTCTGCAGATGGAATTAGGGTAGACCCAACAAAAATAGAGGTAATCCTTAATCTACCCACACCACACACACAAACTAAGGTACGCAGTTTCCTTGGCGCTTCTGGATACTATTGTAGGTTTATGGAAAATTTTGCAAGAACCACTGCACCTTTACATGCTTTGACTGGTAATGTAGAATTTCAGTGGTCTAACAAGTGTGATGTGGCATTTGTAGGACTCAAAAGGTTGATCTCAACAACACCGGTGTTGAGGGGGCCAAATTGGAAAATACCATTCCACATCTCCACTGATGCATCAGATATTGCCATAGGTGTTGTCCTCGGACAGGAGGAGGAGAAGAAACCTTACGCCATTTATTTTATTAGCAAGAATCTTAATCCAGTTGAACTTAATTATACAGTAACAGAGAAAGATTTTTTAGCTATTATACATGCCATCAATAAATTTCGTCATTATATAACAGGTTATCCGGTCATTCTGTATATTGATCATTCTGCTATCAGATATTTGGCTAATAAACCAATTACTAATGGATGGGTCACTCGATGGTTGTTATTATTGCAGGAATTTGATATCACCATCAAAGATCAACCTGGGAGAGAAAACCTTGTCGCAGACTTCCTATCCCGTATACCCAAGACAGATGACTCCTTAATAGTCGAAGACCGATTTCCAGATGAGAATTTGTTTGTCGTTACTACAAATCCACCTTGGTACGCTGACGTGGAAAATTACCTGGCAGTAGGAAGATTACCGACACATCTTTCATCGAAGGAGAGAAAATTGATCATCCAGCGTAGCGCACGATTCGCCTGGATCAACGGATATCTCTTCCATACAAGAGCTGATCTCCAGATCCACAGATGCATACGAGATGACAAAATCTATGAAATATTAAAAGATGGACATGATGAGTCTTGTGGTGGGCATTTTGCAGATCGCAGGACTGGACACAAAATTCTGCAGATGGGCTATTATTGGCCCTCAATATTTAGAGATGCGAAGAAATACGTCCAAACCTGCGAGAGTTGTCAATGGATGGGAAAACTAGGTCAGGCTGATGAAATTCCTTTGAAAGCACAAGTAGTCGCGGAACCATTTGAGAGATGGGAACTAGAATTCATTAGCCCCTTCAACCCAAAGTCAAATAAGAAGGCCTATATTCTAGTTGCAACGGACTACATGACTAAATGGGTAGAGGCAGAAGCCTTGCCAAATGCAACAGAAGAAGTAGTCATCAAATTTATTTTCAAATTATTCATATGATATGGACTACCAAGAGAGGTAATTTCCAATGGGGGGTCACAATTTACAACTCATAGAATCACCACCACCCTAGATAATTATCATATCAAACACAAAATTACTTCTCCGTATCATCCACAAGAAAATGGGCAAGTGGAAAGCACCAACAAAGTCTTGGAGGCAATCGTGACAAAGACTGTCTCAACAAACAGACAAAAATGGGCTTATGAGCTCCCAAACGCCTTATGGGATTACCGCACAACATGGAGTAATACCACTGGCTACTCTCAGTCTATGGCAAAGAACCCATATTTCCAATCGAGTTTGAAATCAAGACTCTAAGGATGGCCCAGGAAATCGGACTGGATCTTACAAAAGCACATAAACAACGCCTTCAACAACTCAACGAATTGGATGAAGCACACCTGTCTGCTGTAGAGCACACAACCGTTATTAAGCAACAGAGATCGACCTGGCACAACAAGCATATAAAGAAAAAACTATTTAAAAAAGGAGACTGGGCGCTCCTCTATGATTCTAGATTTCAGGATTTTCCGGGAAAATTACAGACATGGTGGCTAGGACCATACGAAATCAATGAAGTCCATGATAATGGCACAGTTACGTTAAGCACCATCGATGGGTCCGGATCTCCATTTCGGGTCAATGGACACCGGCTATGACTCTATCATCGGCTGTCGTCAAAAGAATCTTTCTATCAGGAGGTAAGTAAGGACCCTACCGTTCAAATTTTGGCTGGCTGGGAAGGTAATCCAGCCACCCTAACTCCATAAATATTGAAATCTGCTGACACTTTATATACTGTATATAATTTTGCTTTCTATAGATTTTATCTAGCTATTTTATTTTTTATTTTCGACTGTCATTCAAGAAAATCAAAACTAGGGAGGATAACCGTGATGAAATCAATTAGCACCCTTTTCTGTTCCAAACTCTTGCTTCGTCTCATTACCCATACCTTGTATTTCACAAAGAAATGAATGTGTCATGATTCAGTAGCAACAATTGGGCAACTATAATGAAATTTATAACATTAACAAACCATCCATTACTTAATTTTGAAATAATCCAACTCATAAATGAATTTATTTGATGAGGAATCAACCTTGAATTCAAGAAAAATACATACCAGGTTTCTACAAATTCAGATGGTTTGACTGGAACAATTGTTGTTCCTTTTGCGTGCCTACTATTCCTTTGAATGGAACAATTGCTATTCCTTTTGCACGCTTGTTGTTCCTTTGAACAGAACAATTGTTGTTCCTTTTGCACGCCTACTGTTCCTTTGAACAGAACAATTGTTGTTCCTTTTGCGCGTCTGCTGTTCCTTTGAACAAAACAATTGCTATTCTTTTTTTGCACACCTATTATTCATTTTTCCATTCCTTCCTTGCTGATAAAACACTAAACCTTTCCTTTGTGGACTATCTCCCATACCTTATCAAATTTCTTTTTGGATCACTTCCTTCGAAATATCTTAAACCTTGTTCATAATCTGTAACCACCATAATTCATTTCTTTTCCCTTATATATTACACTTAAATGATACCTCACGTTTATAACTAATATGGAATCTGTGGCACACTTTTACTTGGCATCCTTACACTTCTTTACGCCATCCCTTACTCTTAAGGAGTAGATGAGCCTTCCTTCATACAATAATATAATAAATCAATAAAATTTCTTTCTTTTCCCACAAATAATAGGGGGTCTCATCACAAGCTAGCCTACCATGATCATAGGATAATAACCTAAGTGACATTCCCACTATGGCTACCACACCAGGGCAATGGCCTTTGACATTATCTTTTGTCAAAGGACAAGAGGTCTCATCATGAGCCGACTTGTTCACTTAAGTTACACTCTAGTGAGTGGCATTATCATCATCTGGATACCAAACTAGGATAATGGTCTTTTTCAGAAAAACTTAAAAACTTCCCCCCCCAAAAAAATATAAAAAATAAAAATAAATTTATATATCTATCAACAATTTTTTTTTCTTTTTCCACAAAGAATAGGGGGGTCTCATCACGATCCAGCCTACCACGATCATAGGATAATAACCTAAGTGACATTCCCACTATGGCTTCCACACCAGGGCAATGGATTTTGACATTTTCTAGTCAAAGGACAAGGGGTCTCATCAGGAGCCAACTTATTCACCTAGGTTACAATCTAGTGAGTGGAATTATCACTATGGCTACCAAACCAGGATAATGGTCTTTTTGGAAAAGACGATTCAAACAAGTATCAAGGATACAGGCTCATCTTCGGGTTAAAAGGAAACCCTGTTGAGGCTATGGACGCATGCTGGCAATAGTGGCTCTGCTTGTGGTATGGAAGTTACCTTAAACGCCAAGTTTTTGCATCTCTCTATATTTCCTTCACTCAATAACGAGGCTATCATTTCAGTTGTATTCAATAACATGAAAAAATAACAACATTATGATATGTGGGATATTATTTAACTGAACAGATTTAATTTATTCGGTGCATGTATCCTTAAAGAATTCTTTTGAGTATAGGTATTTTCAATTCCACAAAAGTGGATTAACATTTAATGATTACCGTTAAATATGTTGTTCAAACATAAATCATTAATCCCCATTGGCGGCCTCCGTACAATCATTACTTTTCGCCACCAATACCTACAATCATTACTCTTCCCTATGCTGACGGTCGAGGTCGACCTTTCTATTAATAAGGGGAGTGGACGCTCGACACACTTCTCAATGTAGATAGTAATGATTGTAATAAATACCTTCATTTAGATACATTTGTTGTCTCTGATATTTTCTATTCTCTGTAATTTTTCCTCCAAAGCTGGTCTAACCACGTCTGCTACCAGGAACGATAGTCGTCCATATTTTCTCACAAAATGTGTGGCAGAGGTGTGTGCAGGGAACCTACTTTACTAAAGCTTACAGAGCAAGCAAGAGACATCCTGCATCAACTAGGGTGGATGGAGTACTTCAACCGGCTTCAAGGATATGACACGAATGTCATGCTTGAATTCTTTCAGAATCTGCAGGGGGAAAACTCTATGGTGTGGGGCATACAAATCTCAGTCACCTCAGAAATATTAGCAGAGGTCACAGGCCTCCCTAATATGGGCATTCAGTGGACAAGACGATACACAAAATTGAAGGAAGCTGTGGAAACCTTCACAGACCCTAGGGAAGAATTGGATAAGAAAGGAAAATGACTCAACCCTAGTACCCTTAGAGAACCATGGAAGGAACTTGCAGGGGTAATTCAATGGTACATCACTTGTGATGGACGATATGACATAATTCGACCTCACCACCTCAAATTGCTGGCAACTTTAAAACAACAGTTAGTACTTAATCTGCCTTTCTTTCTGAATGCCATATTACATGAGGTTGCTCTGAGAAAACAAAAATCCAAGGACCCTGTTACTGTTATCAACCACCACGGATTAGTTAAAATGATAACAATTAAAGCACTGAGTCAAACTCAATTGATCTGGGATAACCTGATTGAGGCCAATAGACCTCCACAACTAGAGCAACCTGAATTATTCCATGAAGAACCACCACAGGAAATCGAAGATAGACAAGCATAGGAGACTACTACCCAAAGGGAAATCCCATCTCCTCAAACTGAAGTTGAGGTAGATCCTGCCCAAATCATAGATACCCAGACCTCACAAACACAGGCATTAACAAAAAAGACAAAGAGAGAAACAACTGCCCCTACAACCATCATTCAGACAAGGAGAAGAAGCAGACGAATCCAGGAAACAACTGAAGCAATTTAGGATACAACAAAACAGCCTTAAGAACTTCAGAACTCTACAAAACAGTCTCCATGCAAGAATGCTCAAGGAATTGGGCAAGAAGAATAGACCTCACAAAGGAATGATCAGGAAGACACCCAACTGGCATTATCACATCTAACAAAACAATTTATGAAGAGCTATGAGGTAGAAATAGCCCAGGCTTTGGGAAGCTTGGGAACCTCACTTGATAGAATCACAAATAATCTAGAAATATACCCAGAACAACCCTCCTCTTCAAAACCAGTTGAATATTTTCCTGATATTGAAATGTCTTTTCTTGAGGACAGAGCATAGGAAGAACCCCATTTCGAAACAAGAATCCCTCTTGGACAGATAGAACAATTGGAAGGAACAGAAGAACAACCATCTGCTAGCCAGAATGAAGAAGGCCTTGAGACCTCCCATAAACAGAAATCAACCAAAAGCCATAAGAAAATTATAAATTTAAAAAAATAAAATAAACTATTGAAGAAAAAGGCTAAGATGACTGAAGTATTAAAGCATAAGGTAGTTAAACTCAAGGAAATTATTAAGGAATTGAGGAAACAGTTAGAACAGGTAGATAAAGCCCACAGAAGAAAGAAGAACAAAAGGGCTAGAGTATAAGGAAGAAACCCTCTTCCTAAAGAAGCAGTCAATACAAATTCTGTAGGGATACAAACAAAACCTGAATAAATAGTAGTAGAAGAAACAGTAGCCCAGAATGAGGAAGCACCTCCTTTAGAGACACAGGAAAATATGATAGCTACATAAGCAATTGATGCTGAGGTGCAAATAGCTCAATGCCTTGAGAATAATGCTACCATTAGGAGAGTGGAGGAAGAATTGATGCAGTCTCAACAAACCTTGGTTCAAAACAGAAGTGAGTTGCTGACTATGGTAGAGCACCAAGCACTCCAGTCCCGGAAACAAAGTATTATTGTGGATAGGTTGGAAGCAGAACTTGCACAGGTCCAACAAGCATTAACTCAATCCAGGGAAGAGATGAGCGCTATGGAAGAATACCAAGCATCTCAATCTCAAGCACAGAGTGTCACCATCGATAGACTAAAAGCAAAACTTACACAAGCCCAACAAGCATTGGCTCAACACTAAGATGGAATGGTAACTAGGACTGAATATCAAAGGATTGTTAAAGAATTGAAGGACATGACAACAAAAGAGGGTGAGACCTATGCTGTGCTCACCAGAGCCCAAGAGAAGATAAAAAAGGTGCAAACCCAATTGGAAAAAGATTTGGAGCAAATCAAGGAAATCTGTGATGTCTACTCTAATGCTATTAATTGTAGAGCTCCTGCCACCAATTACACGTTATTCTTGCTGGAACGATATTTGTTATTGAGAGTGAAGGCCATCAGAGTAGGAAAACCTATTTTTTTTGCCACTATACCTGAGTTTATTTCATGTTTCAGAGAGAAGGATGAAAAGGTACAATACTTTTTGTGTGAATTATACTTTCATAATTTCATTATGGAAGAAAATAGGGAGGATAACCCTGGCCCATTCATAGGTGATATACAGTTTCAGGCATTTCTATCATTCACTCAGAATCAAGTCAGATGGGGTAAATCTCATAAAACCTTCCTAAAAAGGGATGCTGGGTTGGATCTCTGGGTTAGGGGGGAGCCTCCAAAGTCCTTTCCAGCCATTATGTGACATAAAACTTTTATGAAAAGGAAAGGGGTCGTATAATCCTTGGCCCCCATCCATCTACAGGTCATACGTTCATGTATCACTCACTTTAGGGAGCTTAAGGAGGAAGCTCTTGCTGCTTCTAAACTGAGATGGGATCCCTCCTCCAGTGAAGTAAAGAGTAGGGAGCCCTTTGGGTATAGGAATTTCTTTGCAGCTACCTTCAGAATAGAGAGGTATTCTATATTTCTCCAAGAGGAAGGGCTTGCTTGGATTGGGTGCATATATAATCCCCCTATCATCTGGTTCCCTCCAGAAAGTTACCAAAAATATTATCAAATTAACAAGAAGAGGGAGGATGCTGCTTTTGGAGAACTCAAAAGAAGCAATGGGTTCAAAAGGCTTGGGGAACCAACCTTTCCATCTTACATCATTATTGCTTTACATGTAAAATCTTAGCTTGCATGAGGACATGCAAGAAGGTAAGCTGGGGGGTATGTTAGGTTATAAAAAAGGTATAAATATCTTCCTTTTTCCCACATTTCATGATATCATCTTGATTGACTTTTCGGTTATTTAGAAGCAAATAGAATAGAAAATGA
>SNQJ01S0300119.1:0-10381 GCA_010110895.2 Picea sitchensis
AGACTCTACACATTTTCTGAATTTATTGAATAAGATTCGACATTACTGCTTACCCTTGTTGATGAAAGGAGTAGGATATGGAATGAAAGGTTCAAGAATTTAAATTTGAGATTTATGCAACAACTTAGCAAGTAGGGAATGGTTGATGGTCTACCTGACATCCACTTCTCCAAAAGAATTTGTGAGGCATGTGTTCTTGGAAAACACTCTCAAGTGAAATTCAACAAAGGAAAGTCTTAGAAGGCTTCCTTTCCTTTAGATTTGATCCATAGTGACCTCATGGGCCATTTTTTGCATCCATCAATCAATAAATAAAGGTACGTGATCATTTTTTTTTTATGATTTCTCACACTTCACATGAATTTTCTTTCTCAAGAAAAAATCAGAGGTCTTTCAACACCTCAAAGATTTCAAATCCCTTGTTGAGACGCAGTCGGGAAAGTAAATCAAATTCCTCCGAATAGATACGAGGGAGGGTATGTCAACCATTAGGTACACAATATTTTTCATGAGTCGGGGATTCATTTGTAGCACACGGTTCCCTATATTTCGTAGCAAAACGAAGTTACTGAGTGGAAAAATAGATCTCTAAAAGAGATGGCATATTGCATGCTACATGCAAAGTCACTTCCACAGATATTATGGGTTGAAGCACTTAATTTTGAAACCTACATCCAAAACATATCTTCCCATAGATCTGTCAAGGATAAGACCCCCTATGAGGCTTGAGGCGGCCTCAAATTGGAAGTGACCCACTTCTGTATTTTCGGTTCACGTGCATGGGCCAGGATTCTCTTTTAGAATAGGAAGGCACTTGATCCACAGAGCACGTTGTGTATCTTTGTTGGATACCCCGATGGCGTGAAGGGATACAAAATCATTGATCTTTCCTCGCACCGACTCATCATTGAGAGAAGTGTCCAATTCGAGGAAAGTGTCTGGGATGTACCTTAGCAGCCGCATGCAGAAACTTTTGTTCTTCCACCTATCAGAGATGATGAGCATTCACATGTTGACTCTTCTTCATATGAGAGGTATTATTTATAGGATTCATATGATCCAGATACAGAGTTAGTAAAGTCAGATGCATAATTGGTGAATGCAGATGTAGATGCAGAGTGAAAGAAAAGGCCCAAGTGAGCCAATAATACTCTTCAGGATGCAGAAGATCTTCTTGGGGATCCACTTAATACTAGGAGGACTCAATTTGATTTCGAGGAGCCTCCTCTTGAACTCACTTCCATTGAACCGATGCCACCTAGGAATATTTTCTTGGTTCAGTCTTCATATATACATTCCTATGGAGAGGCTGTTGGAAATCCCTTTTGGGAATTCGCCATGCAGGAGGAGTATAACTCCCTCCTCGAGAACCAAACTTGGGATCTAGTTTCCCTTCCTTCGAGAAGGAAACTTGTCAGGTTGAGGTGGGTCTACAGGACCAAGAGCGAAGTGTATGGACATGTTAGAAGATACAAATCCAGGATAGTTGCCGAAGGATTTCAACAGGTGCATGGAATTGACTATGATGAGACCTTTGTTCCAATAGTGTAGATGGATTCCATACGTTTGTCACTTGCCATTGCGACAATCAAAGGATGGGAAGTCCATCATATGGACATGAAGAATGCATTTATTCATGGAGATCTCTTTGAGGATATATATATGGAGCAACCTCGTGGATTTATGCAGGATTCATCTTTGGTCTGTCAACTGAAGAAGTATTTTTATGGCCTCAAGTAGGCCCCGAGGGCATGGTATGCAAATATGGACTCCTACCTGCTATCACATAACTTTGTACATTGTAAGTCAGACCCAAATGTTTACATGCTTAGGATGATTGATTCACTTCTACTCCTAGTTATGTATGTTGATGATTTGTTGATTACAGGTTGCTCGACTTCAGCGATTGTTGTAGTCAAGAGGATTTTGCATGACAGGTTCTTGATGATGGACATGGGTCTGATACATTTATTCCTTGTACCCGATATCAGTCAGGATGCGTTAGGCATCAAACTGTCTTAGGCCAAGTATGCAAGAGATCTCCTTCATAGATTTTACATGACAGACTGCAAGTCTTCCCCGACTCATTTCCTATCAGGAATCATACTTGAGGATGGTGAGTACACTCCAATGGTGGACAACACACTATACAGACAACTAGTGGGGATCTTGTTGTATCTCACACACTCTAGACCAGACCTCTCGTATGCAGTTGGACCAGTCTCAATGTTCATGCAGGAGCTGCATGAGCTACATTGGAATGATGCAAAGCATATCCTTCAATACGTACAGGGAACCATCGCCTTTGGGATTCACTATGCAATAGACTCTACATTAGACCTCATCATGTTCATTGATTCTGACTCGGTTGAACGATAGCATTGATCGCAAGTCCACATTTGGTTACTCACTCAATCTTGGTTTCGGGCCTAACTGTTGGTCGATTAAGAAGAGGAATGTTATTTATCTATCTTCAGCCGAGGCAAAGTACATAAGGGTAGTTAGCATAACCATTCAGGCTATGTGGCTACAACATTTTTTCACTGAGTTGGGCATTCAGTTTCATCGATCGATCGTCATCTATTGTGACAACCAGAACACTCTAAAGTTCTGTAGAGATCGAGTTCAGAGGCAACGGGAGAAGCACATCGAGATCCACATGCACTACATCTGGGACTTAGTACACAAGGGGATCATTGACCTACAACTATGTCCTTTAGCAAAACAGACTACAGACATCTTCATCAAGACTTTCACTGAGAAGAAGTTTCATTCTCTGTGCATTCGTCTTGGAGTGAAGGACACAGTTTCCTAGCAAATGTCAGTTCTTCTTTTTACATACATTGTACCTTAAGGGGGCGGGTTTCCCATGAGGTTTTCCCTCTTTCCTCTTTTATTTCATTTTATCTTTTGTATTTGGGTACTTAACATGGACTCATTGCCGGGACCCATTCTTTATTTTCACCATAGTGATGTTTAGGGGGGGTGTTGGAGATATTTCACACACACCTAGGATTTCTTTTTCCTAAGGTTTTCCCTATATTTATTAATCATTATTCAGTCTCCTATAGTTTAGGGAGAATATTCCTCTAGGATAATATTCTCTTCAGTGCACACTTCTTTTGATCAGTTGAGTGGAGTCTAGATGCTACACTAGGATCATCACCATGCAACATTGGGATCATCACCAACTAATGCACATTGTCCTTGGGATTATCACGAGACTAGAGCATTACTCATGATTCCCTAATCTCATCCTCACTTCACTTTGTTTCAGTCAGTTAACTGGAGATTGTGAGAATAGTTAACTCAGACTCGGTGGCAGTTTACTCCCATAAATTCCTGAGAGACTAGAATAGGTGGTAGTTTACCCTCGTAAATGTTGGTGTGTGTCCAGATCAGTCTAGACCACCACTATGGCACATTGGCTTCTCCTCTAGTGCACATTAGTTGAGTTATAGAGTATATTATGTGTAAATTATCATTCATTCATTTGGTAAATGAGAATTATTCCATTCTTTCTCTCATGCTTCTGTTTTCTCATATTTTCTATGCAACTATGTATGTGAACTTCTAGCTAAGATCTATTCTGTTCAGGTTCAACACATTTATAGTTAAAATACCTCCTAACTTGCCTGCTACATCAACTGCACAAAAGGACCATTTTTTGAGCCACAACTCTACAATGGCTATGGCTTTATCAACTTCACACATAGTTTCCTGCAACACTAATACATCCATCCTATAGTTCTAAACGAGCCTCTTGAGGACTAAATTTTTATGGGAAATACCGTTAGCATTGAAGGAGAGAACAATCATGGTGAACGGGATTTTAGGATTTCCCTGCTCCAAGGGCCCTTGAAATGGTATATTAATTTCATTTTTTATGTCTAAGATGAATTTTTGTTTACCCTTAAGTAAGTTAGACTTACGGCCAACAAGGTTGGTTTGGACTGGGTCTAAGGCTAGGCCCTTGAAAGAAGCCAATTCATCCTTTTGTTTAGAACATGACCTCAAAGAGTAATCCTTCTTAGGGTTTCCTAGATCTATCATGAGTCTCGAGGATAGCTCTCACTCCTCATTGTTCACTAGGGATGTTTTTTCCAAATTGCATTCGACTACCTTGGCATTAGGGCCCGAGCCTCCAAGGGGGGAGGGCTAGGAAGCCTCATCAAGAGATGGGGGGAGCACCAGTGGGGCATTTTATTCAAAAGAGACAATTTCAAGATGAGAAATTGAATGAGGAGATAGAGGGATCTCAGATAACTTACCCAGAGAACCAGAGGCATGAGTCTCATCCATCCATGTCTCGCATGAATCCAATGGAAGTTCCTCTGTGCAACCCTCTTACTTCCTTACAGCTACTTTCAACACTTATGGACAGTCTCATCCATCCATGTCTCGCATGAATCCAATGGAAGTTCCTCTGTGCAACCCTCTTACTTCCTTACAGCTACTTTCAACACTTATGGACATCGAGCCTTTTTTAACCTATACCTTCATCTTTCGAATAAAAAATGGGGTACCTTGTTGCATTGAGATTGCAAGTGCCCTACCTCGTGGGACGAAAAACATCAAAATGGGAAGTGTCACTAGTCCACCCTTTGTTTCCAAATACGCTGACCAAAAACCAAATCCAACTTTTCCACTTAGACGCTCTCTTAAGTCGACCTCCACCATAATCCAAGCCCATCTTCTATCAACTTTCAAATCCCACCCCCCATATTCTATCAACTTTCAAATCCCACAGCGACTCCATTCCCACGAACTTACCCAAATTATTTCCTATTGCTTCGAAGGCTTCCTTGTTCCAAAATAAGAGAGGGAGGCCAGGAAATATTTCCCATACTTTCATCACAGCAACAGGAGCTCTAGCAAGATCGAATTCCACAGTCCAAGACTGACGGAACATCCTCCACGTGGGGATTCATTGTCGACGCAAATGCACTGACAGAGCCGGGGAATGAAAAAGGGGAGTCAGCATAACTGTGTCTGGGTACAAACTTAGAAACTAGAAAATCAGTTTGGAAAAGGCGGGATCGGGCGTCAAGTAAATACCCATCTACGGAAACAATAAAAAAAAACCTCGCTCCTGCTGAAAACCTAGAGACCAAACCCCCAAAACCGTAAATATGTGTAAATATATTTTTATAATTCGAAATTATCATTATTTTTTAATTATATCATTTAAAATTAAAAAAATGTTATTTTATTATTATTTTTTAAATATTTTCGATTCTCTCAAAAATGATATCATGTTTTCTTTCTATGTAACTATTAATAAATGATAAAAATAGCATTATAACATTGACATATAGTAACTTATTAAATATTTTAGATTCTAAAGCATGATAAAGTTGATGCATAATAAATTTTTATTAAATATTTTGGATTTTTCACACATGTCCTTATATTATGTGTTCATGTTATATTCCATGTATTAATACTAATAAACAAGGTTGCATGGCAACGCTCAAGGTAGTTGGAAAATATATCCTAAATAAACAATGTGATTTAATATAGCTAAATGCCCACGAAATGAACAATCCGATTTTCATGGAAGTCCATATGTTATCTGTATAATTTTAGAAGTCACCGCATTGTATAAAAACTTTGGCTCCCCAGAGTTGAGGGGAGAAGAAATTATTCTGGAAAATTACATTTTGTTGTTATTCTAGCTTTTCAAGTTACGACAATATAATTTAGGTTATTGTTTTCTAGTTGTTTGTTGATGTATTGAATGTTCATGTGATTTTGGTTCCATAACCGAGTACCTCACATGAGGGGTTAGGGTCCCCTCCTTAGTCATGTACTTCGTGTAACAATATTGTTAGAGTTAACATTTTACTTTTGTTCATTTTCTTCTATCATTACTTACTCTCAATCGTTGTAATTCCAGGTTCATAACTTTATTCACATGATGTAAATATTTATTGGTTTGTTGTCATTCTAGAATCAAAGTATAGTTCTTGAGTTTCAGAATTATCTTCCATTCCATTATAATTTTCATCTACAAAACCATGTTATGATTTATAAGTGGTTTGGTTTTCTAAGTTTTAGCCTGCAATTTTGCATCACAACCATTTCACGTTTTTCATTGTTGTAGCTTGTGTCACTTCAGTTTTGAGTTATAACATAATTCAATTGCTAGGATTTGTGTCATTGTAAATTAGTTGTTAGATTTGTTTTTGTGTTGATACTCCATTGTTGCAACTTCGCTTGTAGCTACACTTAGTGTGTTTATTGTATGATTCTCTTTAGGTTTAGTCTTTACAACTTTGGATTGATATTATTGGATTAATATTGAATGAACAAACACTTATTTGTTGCAACAACACAAGACCTTCATCATACTCGAGCAAGTCACCAATAGATCATAAGCACAAGTTTCATTTCTTCAATTGTGATTTCAATTTCTGCAAGTGTGATTCTAATTGTTGCAATTGTGATTTCAATTTCTGCAAGTGTGATTCTAATTGTCGCGATTGTGATTTCAATTCTTGCAAGTGAGATTTTGATTCCTGCAAGTGTGCTTTGATTTCTAAGGAGAAACTTAGGATTTAACATAGTTTGGTGACTTAATTAAAGTATTATGAGTCTTTGAATTGTGACATTAAACTGCTACAATGTCATAGTCAATCCAACACTCTTCTTGCATAGATTGTGTGTGACAGTTCGCAAGTTCCATACGAACCACAAATTGATAATTAAATGTACAACCCTTCATTTTATTACTAAGTTAATTATAAAGTAATAGAAAGTTCTATCACATATGCTTGAAACAATGTCATGATGTAGCATCACGGTCATCCTAGGATGACTTGATGAAGGTAGTTATGAGGACATGACAGAGCTATTAGAGCAGTGATTGGTTTTTGCAGGATGTGAATGAGATAGATTGTTGGGAGTAACAGTAGGCAGTGCAGATTGAATCAATGCTACGAAGTTGTAGCATTGGGACAATTGGTAATGTTGTTATAGAATGTGTTAGTCCCTAAGTCTATTTCTACCTTTCTATTATTAAATTTCATCCTATTCTATCAAAACATGTCCTCAACCTATTTTTCTTTGATGGTTTCACCTTTTAACCCTTTACCTCTCGTGTTGGTATGATTTATTTTTTGCTTGACATGGTTTTCATTTGCTTCCTATAGGATAAGTTTTAAATTTTGCATGGAAAGACATGTGTCACATCATATGTGTTATTTATAAGTGCATTTTCCAAGTTTAAAGGAATAAACAAGGACACTACAATAATGGCAACGGGGAAATCATTATTTCAAGTGCGCTTCAAAGCCGAAGATCGTGTTAGAAGCTTTGAAATCATGTATGATATGGTGCAAACGATTTTGGTATTTAATTATGTCATATCAAAATTATTATTCTATTCTTATGCATGATTTAATGAATATGAATCCAAATATGTTCGTGCTTCCATCAAATTCAGGTGTCAAGCCACTAATTAAAAACATACAAAATTATGATTTAAAGTTTTTAAAGAGTTTATGAAATCAAGGGAAAGGCAGCTTAATGTCATATGCAACAAAAACCTTTCTTTGTTGGTTGTTCTATGCATGCATCTTTGAAGGCCCGGGAGGAGAAACCCTAATTCTCCCAGGTATAACATGTTGAAATTACTAAGACAAGTGAGGAGGGGGGGTGAATCAATTGTTATTGTGCTTAAACAATTTATGACTATTCAAAATAATTTTTTAATCTCTTTCAAGTGACCATCAATATTATACAAGATATGAACAACATAAATAATGAACACCAGTCACACATACGATATACACAGAGATAGATTTTAACGAGGAAACCTATAAAGGGAGAAAACCTCTTCTTCTTCGAATGATAGGCAGTCTTTTAAGTTTTTTACATCATCTATCTTTGAGCACCAACTCAATGTGAGGCTACTACCTCTGTTTTACAAGCTCAAACTTGTTGAGAGAACCAACTCTCTGGTTTCTCTAAAACCCACTAGAAGGAAGCATCAACTCCCTAAATGTTCCAGCACCAATTGGACTTATACAAGCACCAACTTGCATACAAAAAACTCTATGTTTTTTTTAGCACCACCCTACCACCTTGTTTTCTCGCCACAACTAGATGAAAGCTTCAACTTCCAGTATTCAAGCACCAACTTGAATAACATAGGACTACAGTCACATTGACTCTTCACGAATTTTTTTGCAAGTCACATTGACTCTTCCAACTCCCGATCACAAAATGGAACCTTGCAACTTGCAAGCTCCTTCCTTCACATGCCCACGGCTGTGACCAAGTGCTTATCCATAAAGTGCTTTCGCGACTCGCGATTTTGGGAATCCTGTGATGAGGCATCTCGATTCTCCCATGTCGCAATATATGAAATGGATATTAGATCCACTATCTTCTTCCTCCAACTCTCAACGATGTGACCACAAGTCATGACCATTCGCTAATTAAACGAGCGCTTCGCGATTCGTGACTTCGAAAGTCTTGTGATGAGGCGTCTCGACACTCCATGTTGCGATCTCCGAAATGGAGCTTAGCTACACTAATATTTCACCACGTTTCCTCTGGCTCCAATGACCAAGATTATTTCGCAACCTCACGTAATGTGAGTTCGAGAGGTTAGATCACCTCCTTCCTTTGGATTTCTCAATATGTGAAACTCCAAAATGGACCCTTTGTCATGCACTGACCTTATGCCACATGTCCTTTGGTTCCAATGGCCAGGATTATTTCGCAACCTCACATATCGCGAGTTCAAGAGGTTAGAGCACATCCTTCCTTTGCATTTCCCGATCTACGAAACTTCGAAATGGACCCTTTGTCGTGCATTGATCTTTCGCCACGTTTCCTCCTCGATGATGAACGTTCCCCCTATTTTTGGGACTGTGTAAGCCCGCTTCATCTTGCACGTAAAGATCGTGGTCCTTCTTCTAGATCCAACAACGGTCGGTTTTCGAGCTCATATCTGACACCCGAGATCTGTTCTCTTCTACTATGCACTCCTCTTATCTGAATTCAGATCTGATGGTAATCGGGAATGTTGAATGGGATCCAACGATCATTGTTGTTTTTCACTGTTGATCATTCCATTGCCATGCCATTATCGATGCACTGTTGATCATCCTGATTTGTGCCATCAATGACAAACACGCACACGTTTCCTTCTGTCTGTAAGAATGCCAACAATCTCCCCCTTTAGCATTGATGGAAACCTTGAACCTGAAGAACTGCACTCTGCACTCTCTGTATGGACTGCTACTCTACCTGCTGAACATGCAACCAAACATACCATTGTAGCATCCTTACCACACTGCTAAGAATTGCACTCTGCACTCTCTACCTGAACTGTTACTCTACCTGTTGAACATGCAACCAAACATACCACTGTAGCATCCTTACCACACTGCTTACCACACATTTTCTCCCCCTTTGACATGAATGCCAAAGAAGAAACACACTCCCCCTAAACTGTTGCAACACATCTTCAAAGGTATCATATATGTGACAATCACATACTCCCCCTGACAAGGTGAATATATTAGACAAATGAAGATATAACCCCCAGCTTCTGACGAATATATCCAAAAGGTGTCGCTACTAATGGTTTAGTAAAGATATCAGCTATCTGCTCTGTGGAAGGAATATAATTCAGCTGAACAAATCTGTTTGTAACTTGCTCTCTGAGAAAATGATATTTGATTGGAATATGCTTAGTCTTGGAATGAAGAACAAGATTCTTGGAGACACTAATGGCACTGGTGTTATCACAGTGAATTGGAATCGGATCAGTATAATTTACCTTCAAGTCTACAAGAGTTTGGATCATCCATAAAATTTGAGTGCAACAAGTAGCAGCAGCAATGTACTCTGCCTCTGTAGTTGATAAGAAAATAGATCCATGCTTCTTACTAATCCATGCTACCAACGAGTCAGCCAAGAAGAATGCACCTCCACTGGTGCTCTTTCTCTCATCCACACAATTTTCCCAATCAACATCTGAATAAGAAGTTAACTGAATATTCTAATTTCTAGGATACCACAAACCATAACTTATTGTGCCCTTCAAGTATTTGAATATCCTTTTTAAATCTACTAAATGAATTTGTTTAGGAGAATACTGATAATGACCTAATATTCCAACAACTTGCATTATATCAGGACGAGATGTTGTGATGTACAGAAGACTGCCTATCATTGATTGATATGTCCTTTGATCAACATTAGGTGAGATATCATCTTTACTAAGTTTGCAACTGACCACCATAGGTATACTATGTTATAACCCTAAATTGCACCACACATGCTTACCTGGCATCAGGCCAACTCATATCCCTTCATTGCCAAAACATCTGCTGAACAACCTCTTTGAAAATCCTCTTAGGTA
>SNQJ01S0300120.1:0-10394 GCA_010110895.2 Picea sitchensis
CTCTAACCTTTCACTCTTCTTTTCTTTTCCAACTCTGAGAAATCTAACTCTCTTTTGTTTTCCATAAACACAATGCTCACAGAAGTCCAAATCATTTTTTTTAAGATCTGGCAACAAATTTCTTTTGTGAAGTATTTTCATCCCCTTCTCATTCATGTGTCTAAGCCGATGATGCCACAGTGTTGTATCCACTCCTGTAGAAGCTAAAGAGATAGAAGAGTCAGTATTACCAGTACATAAATACAATGTACCTACCTTCTCTCCTTCTTCTATCACCAATGATCCTTTGATGACCTTCCACGTCTTATCTGTAAATATGGATATACAACCTTCACTTTCCAACTGTCATGTTGAAATTAGATTTTTCCTTAGATCTGGAACATGTCTTACCTCTTTCAACAACCATTGGGTTCCATTTCTTTTCTTTATTTTTACCTTTCCCATTCCAACAATTTTGTGTGGTGCATCATCACCCAAATGAACCTGTCCAAAATCACCTTGAACATAATCTAGAAAATGTTACATATGGGGTGTGGCATGAAATGAAGCCCCTGAATCTACCACCCAAGACTCGGAAATATTATCTACAAAAAGAATCAAAGCATCTTGTAACACATCACCTGTTACTTTTGCTTCTGAATTTCTCTCTTGTTGTCCATCTCTTTGTTTCTTTGGAGCTCTGTAGTCTTTCTTCAAATGTCCTTTCTTCCCATAATTCCAGCACTCTATCTTTCCAAGTCTGGATTTGGATCTGCCCTTCCTAGAATTCCCATGGTTCCCTGGGCCCTTTCCTCTATCCTTTTTCCTTCCCCTGTTCTCCATGTTCAAAGCATTACCTATTGTCTCACCTGTGATTTTTTGTCGCATTTCCTCACTAAGGATAACACCAACAACATCATCAAATTTTAAATTATTTGAACCAGAGACAGAGTTACTTACATCCATGACCAAACCGTTCCATCTTTCTATCAATGAGCACAAGATTAGAAGATCCCTGACCTCATCATCAAAGTCCACTTTTACAGAACTTAGTTGATTAGTAACCGTATTAAATTCATTTAAATTATCTGCAACAGACCCACCTTATGACAGCTTAATATTAAATAATCTCTTCATTAGAAATACCTTATTGGATGCCGAGGGTTTTTCATACAATTTAGCCAATGCATCCATCAAACCCTTCGTTGTCTTTTCTTTCGAAATATTGAAATCCACCGACGTTGCTAGGCTCAGCCATATCGTTCCTAGATCCTTTCTATCAAGAATCTCCCATTCTTCATCCTTCATAGCTGTCGGCTTCTTTTATATTCCTCCTAATGGTAGGGATAGATCCTTCTGATATAATTAATATTCCATCTGCATCTTCCATAACTAGTAGTTTTGGTCGTTAAATTTATTAACCCTAAACTTTCCATCTTCCGACATTGCTCCCACTTGAACTAGGAACCATCTTTTCCTGCGAGTTACTTTTCGCTCTGATACCAGTTGTTAGAAAAACAGGATCGCGAAGAAATAAAATAAAAAAAATGTGGAAATAAAACATAGAAGATACACAATACAATAGAGACACAGATATACGTGGTTCACCCAGTGTGGGATACTTCCACCAGAGAAATTGTTAGGTCCTTCCTTTATTGTTATCTAGCAAATGAAGGGATACAACCTACAACAAACCTGTTGTAACTTCTTCTTCTTTCTCTCACAGTCTCCTATCTGAGAATACAATATTCTCTATGATACCTAGCCGCAATACATTTCCCTCATAAGAGAGGGTTGCCTTCTAGGGAAAAATACCCTAACATAACTTCTACCGTTAGATCTGCGACCTTATAATGAACGGTCCAGATTTACAATGAAATTACAAAATACTTTTACAAGGCAATTTTTCCTTCGACGACTCGCTTTCCCTCGGACCCCGCAAGGGGGTTAACCCCCCCCCTGCACTCCCTTGCATGGATGAGTGTGCATTCTTCTGTGGTGTAAAGTCTTCATGGGGTATAAACATGGCTGATAACAAAGACCTTTGAATCAGGAAGATAATCAAGCTCCACAACCAACATGTTGTGAATTGGCCAAAGTCCCGAAGCCTAAGCGCATTTTCAGGTTTAGCCCCGGGATATAGCTCGAGGTCATATGATGGAAGGAGCCTAGCAAAGAGAAATAGTGTCACAGTCAACTATCTTCAAAGGGCCAAGAAGAGATCCGCGAGGTTGATAGAACCCGCACTTTGGAGAAAGAGGGACATGTGATAAATTTGCATTGGATTCCAGCAGGATACCGAAGAGTCGATCTGACTCAAGTGTTTGAAAAATCCTAGACCAAGAGGTCGCGGGATCCCTAGGAGAGAAGGAGGGGGTTTCCATCATCTATGGCGTAGGAAGTGGATCAAGAAGCTCAACCCCGTAATGAGAAGCCATTTGAAATTGAAAAATTGAACAAGCATGGATATAAGTGGACACCACTTAAAATTAACTTAGTCAATTTTTATGCTTTATAAAGTAATATTTCTATTGCACTTGTTTGTAAGAATATATATTGGCATAAGCATAATTTTTCATATGCTTAGGCAACAAATTTTGACTGACCAGATCAGAAATTCTCTTTGTTTAGTGAGATGACCTCCCTTTTTTAACTCTATGTATCCCTCAGGTTATCCAACCTTTTCCACAACCTATTTTTTAACTCTATGTATCCCTCAGGTTACTAGTCAAATCGTTGGGCGAAGGGGGTCCCTTGTCCCACAAACAAGGGGGTCTCATACACCAATTTGGTGTATTACATTTTAGAAACGATTTTTTATATTTAATCCGTAAAAGATCATAATAACATGTTTTAGAAGTGCAAATACATTAAATCCAACCCAATCATAGATTATGTTAGTAAGTTTCTTAAACTCTATTCCAATCAAAAAACTAAGAACATAACGATAAAAAAATAACGGTTTTCTAGTTGAGAGTTTTCGGTTTAAGCAACCCAATATCAAGAGGTGTGGTGTGAAGAGAATAAAATGGAGGCTTCAAGAAAGAGTGGTAAGAAGGGAGATGGGAAATTTGAATTCTTTGGGAAGAAGGAAGTGAGTAGAATAGAGAAGGCGTGATTGAATTTTTTGATGGGCAAGATCGCTAGATATCTAAAGAAGGGGCGATGGAAGGGAGGCAGTTGTCTACATGGATGTCATCATGGAATATTTGGTGGTAGGGGTTTTGGAGTTGGAAATAAATGATTCCCATGATGGAAAGAAGACACTGATCATGACCCACCACATTCATTGGGAGATCAATAAGGACGATTGTCACACTCCTGTAATCTGCCAAGAATTTTTCGTGATGATTTGGTGCACCCAAGTTTCTCCAGCACCTATAGTGATGTGACATTGCCTTTCCTCAACCCCAAAAATCTACCCACAATGTTCCTACACCAAACTACACCTTTGCATTCAGTGTATGCCCATAACTTCACCTTGAGCTACAATGTCATTTGCCTCACATAGTCTATCCAATGGATGAGCAAGGTACACACCCAGCTGTGGCCTAGAAATGCTTTGTAGTCATACTTAGTCTATTTCCAATCTTAGACAACAACAAACATACACATGGAACAAGAATTTCCAAACACATACACATAATTCATTTGCACTTGTACACAAGATATGAAGATGGGTGGCACTCAAGGTGAGTGTGTAACACCATTATGCCATATATGTAAGAATGTTATAATACAATATACAAGATACAAATATACAATGAGGGGAGTACATCTCAACCCATTTCTCATTACAATAGTACAAAGACTAAGAAAATTTCCTTGCCTAACACCTCATACAAGAAAACCCCAAAACCATCTACAAGTATGTCTTCCATAGTCTTCTCTGTTGCACTTGTCCCAACATATGTTCACCAAATTTGTGTCTAATATCACTCAAGAGTCGACCCAACTCACCCTATAAATATGTGACCATCCCAAGACTCACCTCAAGGTCATCTCATGAACTCGCCTCAGACTTACCAACAAGGAAACACAAGTGACCATTCCATGCCACTAAATTGGCAATAGGCAGAGGAAACTTGGCTCCTTAGGTGAGTTCATCCACTGAAATTCTCTTTCCAAAATATTCCTCAAATGATAATCTCTATTCTTCACCACTTGTGCTTATCGAATGATTCCTTGGCTCAACCAAGTCTTCTCCAATATAGAGACACCCACTCCCTTCATATGAAGAGTTGCACCACTTGGGATGTGAACAAAATTGACCCATTGTTCCATTATGTGGTTTACTCAAGTTGCGACAGGTCCATAAACTCACCCATCATTGGATTTTTTTATCCCCCAACTCATCAATTGCAATTTGATCTCACCCATCTGCATCTCAAGTCATCTGCACGATATTCCCAAGGATGGCATGCCTAAGAGGTATGCAAGGTGAGTGTGCCCATTGGTCGTAAACCATGGCAGTGTGCCTTAAGGAACCTTTCATGCCTGTTGTGGTCTCCAAGAGTATACCACTCATCCATATAACTAGTGGCTCACCTCCTCAAGTCGTCGACCCAAGTCTGTACCCTTCATGGTGCATGTAACTCAACTCTTCCACAACATGTCCCATCCAACGATGGGAGTGATCATCCATCTAGTTCATCTAGAGAACCCAAAATATCCATGCCTTGCCTTCCTGCCAAGGGATCCATGCTATGCAGGTAGAGGTGCCTTGCACCTTTCTATACAAAGGATTTACTCCCCCCACCCCCACCAAAATTTGTTTCCATCCTCAACAACTTATGAAAAATCTATTGTCTCCAAGTCTCTACTTGAACTCGTGCCTCCATCCACAACTAATTTTGTTGGAAACCGCAAGTTTCAAAACACTTCCTACCGTAAACCCCAAATTTCTTGTTGATTGAAAACCCAATTATCTTTCTATTGGAAACCTTGAATTTCCAAAACTCAACACAATTACCATTTGTAATAGGTATGCAACCTTCTGTAGTGCTCTCTGTCCAAATTTTCCATGCACCCACTCCATCCATTTGATGGATGAATGTATCCTTTCCTAACTCTGTCATATTTCATCACATTATTGTTGTCCCAATGCAGTGATCACACTGCCTTGTTGCACCCATATCCTACATCTACTACAAATACACATGTCCAAATCATCTAAGTGTTGAACCCATGTGACTTACTCTAGTGCCCTACTTCAACCACCTCTTCAATGCTTACGCACATTGACATCCCTTAAGTCCTACCCTGGTTAGGTAGCTAGTCTATTTGTCATGTGCAATTCTTGAGATGCGCTTCCCCATGCCCAAACATAGTCTTTTATGCTTACATTTTAGTCACTTTGTCCAACCTCAAATACTTAGGAAAAGTTACCACTTTTCCTTCTTGTTTCTATCATCCAATATTTTTCAAGGAGCTCATTCACATCATCTAAGTGTTGCACTTTTGAACCTACTATTACTTCTATACTTTGACCCCTTTGACATGCTTCCATGTGCTAACTAGCCCAAGTGTTGAACTAGTTGGATGGCCATCTCAACCATCATGTTTTTCCCTTGAGAATGCACAAAATGCTCAAAACTAGTCACTTCCTTCTGCAATTTGATCCATCTGCACAACATCCTCAGCCCAAGGCAAGTTCACTCCTCTCTTGCCTTGTTGTTCTACAAAGTCACTCCAAAACAAAATTTCCACGACACCTTCCCTCCATTATCCACTCTTTGGCAGTGATTCGATCAAATCCAATCCATAGAAGTTGCCACCACTTTCACTTCCATCATGCATGATATGTGCCATATCCAAGTCATGTGAAGAGTCAGGAAATCACCACACATCTGTCACCCACATGCCAACCAGTTCTTCCTTCATAATCACCCATTATTCTATGCCTCTTTCCAATGCCTCACCCAAGCACGCCCAAGGTAGCCTCATCATCATTGCACCTCTACCTTATCATCTTGACCGACTGTCAATTCCGCCCATACATAGGTCGAATTCTTTATGACTTTCTTGGTCGAATCTTCAATCATCTCCATCTTCCAAATCAAATCTAAAACATCCCAACTGTTTGTCCCAATTGTCCAAGTCTTGTACATCTCTGCTTGTTGTTGCAATTTTACTTCATCCAAACTTGTTGGCTCCTGTATATGTTCCTCGTGCATGTCACGACTTAGGCATCCACAAATATATGTCCATGAGAATGTATGTATGTGCACCGAACATGGTCTTTTCATGTTGCATCTTGATATTCCTATACAATCCGTGTATGAGTCCTTTTGGATTAAGGAAATTTTGCAACTTGCATCCAACCACCGAGTCATCTTCTGCAACTAAACATCTAAAAATAGAGTGGCCAACATGCCCTCTCAAGTGCCCCAACAAATCGTCCAAATATTTCCAAGTCAAATGAGCCATTTGAAGAATTTCCATTCCTTCTTACCAAAGAAAGACACATTCATGCCAATACTCCTATAAACTTCAACCAACGATCCTCCTGATATGATATGAGTCATCGGTAATCATTCACAAGATTCCCAAGGAGTGTTCTACCTCATCCTACGTCCCATACCAAAGGTGAGAGAGCAATGTCCAAGTCACTTGGTCTACATTTTTCCCATTCATCTTGACTGCCAACATTTTCTTGGTCAACTTCTTCACTAACTCATATGTCACTTAGAACAAATTTCCTTTCTCTAACTAAGAAATAATACCATAATTTGTCTTATCATCCGACTTCTCAAAGAAATACCTACCTCTTTCCCAAGTTTGTCAAGTCATCACATAACCCAAAAAAATGGTCTAAGGCACCCTTGCACAAAATGCCTCATCCTTGTTCTCTTCTTTTACCAAAATTGGCATGTTCAAGTGCTTTTAGGTCTCATGCTTTCTTCATGAAAACTAGTCATCCAATGCTTCATCAAAGATATAGGAAACTTCCAAAGCCACCTCCATGTGATACAACCCAAGTTTTCCCCACGTCCACCAATGGAATCATCCAAGAGAGCCATCTAAAGCTCATGTTTGCATACCCTCCCATGCCAAGGTGTCCCAAAACATCCCACGACTCCTCTAAAATTTGCACTACTTGGTTGATCCAAAGTTTTTCGGTTTCACCATAGAGATGGGTTGCACTTGGAGTCCCTCCAAGTTACCTGACTTTCCCTTCAATAAACCCATTGCAACACTTTGGAAATGAAAAGAACTAAAGAAAACCATACCTCTGCACGAAGGAATCCTTGATTGTGCCCATGGTTCAAGTTGACTTGCTACCTCATACCTTGCAACTTTCCCAAGTCAACAAATGTTCCACCCAAACTTGTCTTTGACACTTTCCACAAAAACCCAGGTATGTCCCACAACTCAAAACTTAGCCCATCATCTAGGCACATCAACATTGTCTAAGTCACAAATTTTCCATGTGTTCTTCACATTCGCCTTTCCCTGTCCTATCCATCCTCATCCTTAGTTTCCTACTACACCAAGCCACCAATTCCACATTTGGCCAACTATCTATCCAATCTATTTCTAATGAACTCCCTCGACTCTACAAAGAGTTCAACTCATCTGAAGGTTGTAGTAAACCTCAAGTTCACTCAACAACCCAACTCGACTCAACTGATGGTCTTGGTGATTCTTCACACAAAGATGTCACAATGAAGTGTGGTTGGACTAACTACCTTATTCCAAGTTTGTGACCCAAAATTTGTTGTGATGCCACATGTGATGTGCCTACAATCCTCTCAGATTTTTTTGCAATGACTTTGTGCACCCAAGTCACTTTAGCACCTGCAATTGTGCAACACTTCCTTGTCTCAGTCATGGTAGTTTTCCCACACTGCACCTACCACAACTAGAATGCACCTCTTCATTCAAGGTCTACCCATAACTTCTCCTTGAGCTACAATATTAGATTCCTCACTTATTCTATCCAATGAATGAACAAGGCAATGCCCAACTATGGCCTAGAAATTTTATGCATTCATACTTAGTCTATTTCCACACTTAGATAATTACAAGCATACATATGGAACAAGAACATCCAAAAACATACACATAACTCATACAATCTTGTACACAAGATATGAGGATGAGTGTCACTCAAGATGAGTGCCTAAAACCATTATACCATATATGTAAGAATGTTACAATATAAGATACAAAGATAGAATGAGAGGAGCATGACTCAACCCACTACTCATTACAACAATACAAACACTAAGAAAATTTCCTTTCCCAACACCTCATACAAGAAAACCCCAAAACCATTTACAAGTCTACATTTTGTAGCCCTACCTGTCAAACTCATCCCAAGAGTCATTCACCCAACTCGTCTCTAGGATCGCCTCAAGACTCAACCCAACTTTCCCTGGAAATTTTCCATCATCCCAAGACTCACCTCAAGTTCATCTCATGAACTCGCCTCAGACTCACCCATAAGGCAACAAAAATCACTCTACCATGCCATACACTTAGCACTAGGCAGAGACAAATTGGCTCCTTAGGTGAGTTCATCCACCGAACTTCTCTTTCTTGAATTCACCTTAGATGATGATCTTTGCTCTTCACCACTTGTTCTTGTCAAATGATGCCTTGGCTCGACCAAGTCTTCTCCAATATATAGGTTCCTACTCCCTTCATATGCAGAGTCGCACCACTTGGAATCTGAACTGATCTGGCCCATTATTCCACTGTGTGGTTTACTCAAGTCGCAATGGGTCCACCAACTCACTTGTTGTTGGGACGTCCACACCCCCAAATCGTCCATGTGAAAATTGATATCACCCATCCATGTCTCAATTCATTTGCATGATATTCCCAAGGATGGCGTGCCCAAGATGTATGCATGGTGAGTGTGCCCATTGGTCGCAAATAATGGTGGTGTGTGCCTTAAGGAAAATTGCATGCTTGTTGCAATCTCTAGGTGTGGAGCACTCGTCCATATAACTCTTAGCTCACCTTCTCAAGTCATATAGCTTCCAAGTCTATGCCCTTAATGGTACGTCCAACTCAACTCTTCCATAACAGGTCCCATCCAACCACAGAAGTTCTCATCCATCTAGTTCATCTAGGGAACCCTAAATATCTGTGTCTTTCCTTTCTTCCCAGACATTTGTGTTGGTCAAGTAGAGGTGCCTTGTGCCCTGCTAGCCAAATGATTTACAATGACGAATTGAGGGAAATTTTTGGCCATGGTGAAATCAATAACAATAGTAAGGGCTTATATGTGTGTCAAAAGTTTCAATCAATAGAAACTCATGGTAGAATCCTCAATTAAAGCTTTTGGTTCTGGGACAAATGTCAGTTTTTTGTATGAAGGCTTGGATGCCTCCTTTGGATTCAAGAATGGATTCTTTGTCCATTATTCCTCCACTATCTGCTTGGAATCGACTTCCTAATTTTTCGATATAATTTTGTCAATAACATTGACAATGCTATTGACAAATTTCACTCCAAAATGAAAAAATGGAGTACAAGCGCACAACCAATCATATGCACATCAATTTTTAAAAAAAACCTTTATCGATTATAATATCGTAAAATTAAAATATCTCCTTATCCATTACAAATATAATTGTCATAGATATTATGTTTCAATAACATTTGTTTACCCTTATATTTGTACTAATTTTGTTTTCCTCACTACTATCAACTTGATCATGTTTTCTTTTTTTATCTCGAGTATGTTTTCCTCAATACAATGTCGTTTTTTAACTTTTTAACTTAAAATAAACATGTAAGTTTTTATTTTTACTATAAACTAAATTATGAATACAATGTCGTTTTTTAACTTTTTAACTTAAAATAAACATGTAAGTTTTTATTTTTACTATAAACTAAATTATGAATGTGAAGTTTAATCTCATTTATAAAATTGAAACCAATCTAAGTACTAAAATCATTTTTAATTTTATTTTTTTATATATATAAATTAAAAAATTTAATTATATATAAATAAGGATTGGGTATTTTTTTATTCTTTTAATTATAGGAATTAGTAATTCAATGATGGAGGTGTTTAGAAACAAATGAGAGTGAATTTCTAGGAAATCTATCCTTATAACCTTATCACAATAAGTCAACATGTCACTTACTAAGATTAAACTCAAGTGAAAAAGATAACAAACATACTACCCAAACACCCAAACTAAACCCATGTAACTTAAAATATTAAACACTTAACCAAACTAAAACTCTTATTACCCACAACCTAAAAAAAGGTTACTCTCAATAAATGGACCCCCTCCCAAAGACATTGCCCTTTTAGAATCACCATTGCAAAGGGAATTATCTTCCTTTATTTTCTAATAGTTTTGTGAAGAACCAACATTATTATGTTATCTTGTTAAGTTGTAAGGGACTTTAACTAAAACTCAAAGAAATACCACACAATTTTAATTTTA
>SNQJ01S0300121.1:0-10380 GCA_010110895.2 Picea sitchensis
ATGTCACATCCTTTCCCCCTTCAGTAAAACACTGTCCTTAGTGTTCGTTCCTTTCCTGGAACATGATTGGATGAGATTTCCGCAAATCTCCCTCCAACTCCCAAGTGGCCTCCTCAGGACTAAAGTGCTTCCATTGCACCTTTACATGAGCGATGGCTCTATTCCAAAGTGTTATTTCTCTCTGGTCCAGAATGCCCTGGGGTTCCACCTAGAACTCACCTTTGGGTTCCACTTGCACCAATTTCCAATAAATCTTATGAGTATGGTCATGAATATACTTTTTCAGCAACGAAACATGAAATACATTATGAATTCTTAGATTAGCTGGAAGTGAAAGTTGATATGCTACGGGCCAATTCGAGCTAGTATCTCGAAGGGCCCACAAAACCTGGGTGCTAGCTTGGGATAGTTCCCTAACTTTAGTGAGCTTTTTCGGGCTTTGATCTTCAAGTAAACATGGTCTCCCACTTGAAATTCCAAGTGTCTTCTTTTCTAATTTGCATAGCTCTTTTATCTATCATGTGCTTCTTTCATGTTTTGTTGTACCTTTCTTACCATGTTCTCCATTTCTTGGAGCATCTCTGGTCCAACCATGAGTCTGTCAGCCGGGTTATCCCAACTAATTGGAGTTGTACACTTTCTTCCATATAGTATTTCGAAAGGGCTCAACTTAGCCGAAGTTGGGTACCCATTGTTATATGCAAATTCTACCAAGTGTAGGTAGTCTTCCCACTTGTTCGGTTTTGCTCTTGCATACATGCAGAGTATATCCTCTATGATTTGGTTTGTCCTTTCAGTCTGTCCATCCGTTTGTGGATGATAACTCGTACTAAAATTAAAATTAGTATTTAACCCTGCAAACAATTCCTTCCAAAAAGCGGATGTGAATTTTACGTCTCTATCTGAAATCACCATTTTAGGAATACCATGCAGTCTAAAAATTTATTTCATGAATATTCCAGTAATGTTTATAGATTTATAAGTAGACTTTACAGGAATAAAGTGTACAGACTTACTGAGTTTATCGATTACAACCATGATAGAATCATTCTGTTTCTGAGTTTTAGGAAAACCTGTTATAAAGTCCAGCGATATGGTCTCCCATTTCCATTCTGGTACTAGTAATGGCTGTAATAGGCTGGTTGGATGCTGCTGTTCGGCCTTAACCTGCTGACAATCCTGGCACCTAGCCAAGTATTCTGCTATTTCTCCTTTCATATTAGGCCAGTAAAAAAATTTTCTAAGTGTTGTTATCATTTTTTGGTAACCTAGATAACCAGAGTATGGTTTCTTATGCACTTCATCCAAAACTGTTAATTTTAACTCTGTTGAATCTGGTATGTAAAGTTTGTTTTTAAATCATAATAATCCCTTCTTGTCGATACTTAGATCTGGTTTATCTGAGTCTGCGATACTGTTTTGTAATTATACCATCATCTTAGTGTAATTTCCATCACTAATACTGGTCGTCCTTACCTTTTGTTCCAGATCACTTTCTACCCTGCTGATATTTACCTCAAATAACCCATGGACTCTTCTTCTTAAAGCGTCTTCTACTTTATTTTCTTTTCCCTTGATATGTCTGACTTCGAATTCGAATTCGCTCAAGAAGGCTAAACATCTGTCTTGTCGTGCATTGAGCTCTGGTTGACTAAACAGATATTTCACACCGCTATTATCCATCAATAGTAGAAATTTCCTTCCCATTATGTAGTGTTGCCACATTTTTAATGCGTGTATTACCACTGCCAATTCTAAGTCGTGAGTGACATAATTTCGCTCATGTACCTTTAATTTTTAAGACTCATAACAAATAGTGTGTCCTTCCTGAGTTAGGACACCACCTAGTCCCTCTTTACTTGCATCAACACATACTGTGAAGTCTTTATTTGGGTCTGCTACCTTCAAAATGGGTGTCGATGTCAATAATTATTTCATCTTGTTAAAACTATCTTGACACTTTTGCGACCAGTTAAACTTGGTCCCTTTCTTTTGTAATGATGTGATAGGGTAGGATATCTTGTAAAATCCTTCTATAAACCTACAGTAATATTCGGTGATTCCCATGAATGATTGGATATATGCTACATCCTTAGGTACTGGCCATTCCATTATGGATTTTGACTTCTCCGGGTCTATGGTAATGCCTTCTACTAAAATTACATGTCCTAGATATTGTATTTCTTTTTGATAAAAGTCACACTTGCCAAATTTGGTGTATAGTTTATGTTTTCTCAACGTTTGCAGCACTATCCTTAAGTGTTCATCATGCTCTTCCTCCTTTTTTGAATAGACCATAATATCGTCGATAAATACTACCATGAACATCTAAGTATTGACTGAAAATACTTTTCATTAGGCACATAAACATGGTTGGCGTGTTAGTGGGTCCAAAAGGTATGGCTACGAATTCGTAGTGTCCATATCTTGTCCGAAAATCTATTTTGTTTATGTCCTCGTCTTTTATCCTAATTTGATGATAACCAGATTGTAAATCCAACTTTGAAAAGCTCTTGGCCCCACCCACTTGATCGAACAGATCATTTATCCTTGGTAAGAGGTATTTTTTCTTAGTAGTCATTTTTTTCAGTTGTTTATAATCGATACATAGTCTTAGAGTATCGTCTTTATTTTTCAAAAAGAGGATTGGTGCTCCCCATGGAGAGACACTCTGTCTGATGTACTCGTTGTCCAACAATTCCTATAATTGTATTTTTAATTCTATCAGTTCTGGTAGACTCATTCGGTAGGGTGCTTTTGAGATAGGGGCTAATCCGGGTAGTAAGTCTATGGAGAACTCTGTTTCCCTTATAGGAGGTAATTCGGGTATCTCATCCACAAACATGTCTTTGAATCCACGTAGGACAACAAAGTCTTCCAACTTGGGATTATCTTCTTTTTCTAATAGATTCGTCACTTGGATGGCGTAAAATTGACATCCCTTTCTAATACATTTCTTGAGTTGCATCGCTGAAACTTGTCTGACTGATATAGGTTTTGGTATGCCTTGGGTTGTTCTAATAGTGCCAAAATTATCTTTATAGCTAAGTATCTTTGTATAACAATCTAGTACTGCTTTGTGTTGTTCCAACCAATCCATCCCGATAATCATATCATAAGATCCTAGTGGTAGGATGTTCAGATTAGTCCTTATCTTTTGACCATCTAAGATGAACTTAAGATCGGAAATAAAGTCAACTACTTTCCTTTTAGTGTCTGTTGCTAGTTGTACAAGCCATGATTTTGTGTGCTTCAGTTTATTAAGTTTATTCAACTCTACTACATCGGGAGTAATATAACTTAACATAGGTCCAGGGTCAATTAAAACAAAAATTCGAGTGTCATTGATTTTACCTTTGATTTCTACCACCGAGGACTGGTGGTCAGCTTGTCGACCATCTATGGCTACATTTATCTGATGCAGACTTCTGCCCACGTCTCCCACTGTCAAGGCTTCCTACAAATTGTGAACAACAATTTTGTTTGCTGCAATTAAACGTGGACAATTCCTCCTTATATGAGGCTCTCCACACTCCCAAAAATTTAATGGCTAGCAGGAGTTGTTCCCAAACTTCTTCATTCCCAGGTTTACCAGTTTACCATTGCCTTGCGTATTCGGATGATTGGAGTGAAAATCCTTCCTTGGGAAACTTTTTGCTGCATTCCGATAAGGAGTTGACTGGTATCCCTTCTTTTTTTGGTTCATTCGATATTGCTTCTTATCCTTCCAGGTTTTGGGAAAATCTACCCACTGTTTATACTGGTCATAGCACATTCGTTCTTTCCTGAATACCTCACTCAGGGATTTGGGGCTGTCAAACTCAATTTTGTCCTGGTAGACCTGTGGTAAACAACTTAAGAATCGTTGGATTTTTACCTTATCCTCCGAGATGTACAGTATGAACCTTAGTAGTTCCAGAAATTTATTTATAAGGTCCTCCATCGTCATCTGTCCGAGTCATAACTCATAAAATTATTTCTTCTTCCTTTCATAATAGCTTTCAGAAAGGTATTGTTTCTTGAAATACTTCTTAAAGTCAGACCATTCCAACTGTTTCTCCTTTAGGCCCTTGGCCAATTTTAGGTCCTGCCACCAAATGTTGGCCTTCCCCTTCAGATTATAGATGGACATTATGACCTTCATGCTGCAGGAATAGTTGTAGATATGGAAGTATTTTTTGATGTCCAACAAGCATGCCTCAACTTCTTCTCCTGTCCTGGATTCTCCATCAAAGGTAGTTATTTTAATATTTTTAAATTCTTTTTCAAGGTGGTCTACTTGTTTTCTTTTTCTGTCTGATATAGTTTTTTCCTTAGCTGAAGGTGTCCCTTCAGACGAACTATCTCCTTTTTCTATTTCCATTCCAGAATTCTTGGAGGCCCTTTTGCTAAATTCTTCATCATGGTTATCATCTTGTGGGCTTCTCTTGGTTACTATACTATGCAACCGGACTTCATTTATCTCTTGTTGTTCCTGCTGTGCTTTCTTCAATTTTTCATTGTCGGCCTTGAAAACCTGTAGTTCAACAATAAGATTCCTCATTGTTTCCAATACCTCCATGGGTGAGCTTCCATCACTGTTCTGTCTTGGATCTCCCGGAGGTCCTTGCTGTGGATTTCCTTCCATCCCGATTTCTGCACCTTCTTGAGCTGCCATAATTAACACAAAACAGAAAGGCTTTATGTTTGTAACCACAAGATTTATTAGTTTTTTCATAAATCAGAATATATACTAAGAAATTAATGTGGCCCTGTTTAGGCCCAGTGTTGTAGCTTTTTTCTCTGATACCATACGTAATGTACCTCAAATTCACCATAGAAAAAAATAAATTCTATGACATAATTGTATTTCATTTAAGCTTAGAATTTAAGCGAAGGTAAGACTCATTTCTATCCATAATGACATTATTATGCCAGTCTAGTTTTACTTCGAACCGAAAAGCTTATGTGGATAAATTTTGTCCATAATTCTATCACTTCCCTTAACTCTCAAACTACTCCAACATACTCATATGTATATAGGCAACATCTAAACTTAGGTCGAAGGAACCCTTGAGGTTCAGAGAAATAAATCTCAGGGGGAAGCACAACAGTCGTTAGATCAAAAGGATCTGGACGCACAAAATTTAACCTCTGAGAGGTCGTGCATGAGAGCAGCGGAATGAACGGTGGAGGCACTTCGGGTAGAAGAGACGAAATTGCGAGAGTTGTTGGATCCAGAAAGGGTGCGCGAGGTTTAAACCTCATAACAACAGAAGGAAGAGGACTCATGAAGTCCAGAAAGCATCAAAACCGTCCAATTTGGAGGACAGATGTCAAATATCCAAGCCTATCGGGGATTTGGACACGGGGAAACAGGAGTGAAGACTCTCCCAAATTATCGAAAGGAGAAAGACATGATTGATCGTGACCATTGATCATCCCAAAAAGATCACAACTGTTGATAGTGGTTAAAAGATCGCAACCATCCATTGGAGGGACACGTAGCTTTCGATTGGCAATTTGGCACCCGGGAAACCAAAGGGCGAGACCCCTCATTTTCGTAAGTCGTGAAATCCTAGTATACGAAAACCCCGAATCGGTTTAGCGTGAAAAAGGTTTTTGGTGTTTCGACACCTGGGAAGCCAAAGGGAAAGATCCCTTGTCTCTATAAGTCACGAAATTCCAGTACACGAAACCCAGAATGGATTTAGCATGAAAACGTTTTTCGGTGTTTTGGCACCCGAGAAACCAAAGGGAAAGATCCCTTGTCTCCGCAAGTCACGAAAATCCCAATATACGAAACCTCGAATTTGTTTAGCGTGAAAAAGGTTTTCGGTGTTTCAGCACTCGGGAAACCAAAGGGCAAGATCCCTTGCCTCCGCAAGTCACGAAATCCCAGTATATGAAACCCCGAATCGGTTTAGCGTGAATAGGTTTCGGTGTTTTGGCACCTGGAATTCCAAAGGGAAAGAAGATGCAGGAGTCACGAAACCCCGAAATGTGAAAGGTGTAAGTGTTGGTTCGGGACAGAGGACAGCAAGGTTATAGTTTAAGATCTGTAAAATCTTTTGGGGTGGAAAAAAAAATGAACCGTCATTCTTGCCGATTAAGGGTCTGTTATTGAATGACTCCTCAAAAATGAATTCAACCATCATATCTTTTGTCATTACGAAATCTAGAAGTTTTACTAAGGTTTAGTTTGAATGTTGTTCTCTACTATTTTTCCATAGTTGTTGTATGTACAGTCTGAGTTCTTATGGATTGTATGGAATCTATGCATTTCCAAAGGCTCACATCTTTTGAATCACATCTCAACAAAAGAAAAGGGGCTCTAGAATATTAATCTGTTGTACAGATATCAAGCAAGATACAAATATATGCATATAATACTATTAAATGTGTATCTTGGTCATGCAACGATACTTTAGTGATGTTATTTCTTTGCATAGCTTATTACCAAAATATACGAGTACTCAGTCATTGTCGTTTTTGTTTATACATCGACATTTCTTAGATCATTATCATCATCTAAGGGAATCTATACAGAGAAATGAAAAGGAAGAATGGAGTCTGAGTTTGTCAAAGTAATCAGTTCTGCACATTTAATTATGTTTTTAATTGCAAGGTTTATATTTCAGCATTTGGGACTTGCTTGTTACATATACGCAAAGTTCCTTTGCTCTATTAAACTCTGAAATCCCAAACCCCAAAACCCCGAAAACGCTGGGCCAAAGTCTTTTCACATTTCGCGATTTGGCATTCCTTATTTCATTTTGTTTGCACATCAAGTGTTCGTAAACCCCGAAATCCCAAACCCCGAAACCCCAAAACGCTAGGCGACAGTATTTTCATATTTTGCGATTCAGCATACAACGTGGTCTTTGTCTTTTCTTTTCGACATGTGTAATCGCCAAAAATAAATTGAACTCTATTTTTTCACACCATTTTGTTCTCTACGGTTTATTCCATTAAACAAAAGTCTAAGTTATTTTATCGGTAAAGGTCTTGAATAAATGTCTCTGAACCCTTATGCTTACGGAGCATTATACTTATATATATATATATATATATATATATATATATATATATATGTATGTATATATAGATTGAATATCTATCTGTCTTCCAGTTGTATGTGAACCCTGTTGTTGGGATTAAGTTCTAAAAGGAAAAAGTTGTAGACATATCGACGAAAATCACTTACAACTTTTGTACTCGTAATTCTGTCCATTTCCACTATAATACTTAGGCATATATATATAGGTAAAAGAAATATTTATTGTGATTCCTGTCGTACTTGGATTTTATTTTTATTTTACTATTAGGTACCCAAACAAACCCCAATCATTATCGTAACTTGGTGCATGATTTTCTTACCGAAGTATAAATACCCTATGTGAAGTTCTCAGGTTCAATTCCATTTACAATAGATAAATTCTGTACACTCAAGTTTCAAAATATTGTTAATTACCCTACAACTACCTCCGTGGTAATAACTTAGTTTATAAAGGGACTATTCCAGAATTTAACCATATAATTTACTTCCGATTATCCTTGAATAGATTTCACCCTAGTTATTGTATCCATACTGAATTAAATAGATGCATTACAACTGTGCCTAAATAATTCAAAGAGATGGAACATAATTTCAATTCAGATTTAACGAATACATTACATCTGATATATAAGCATTTAAATAGAAAATCGAAAGAATTTCAGTTCAGATTCAACAAATACATTGCATCATGTATAAAACCATTCAGACAGAGAGGAATATAGCAACATATCTAAACCATCTTGCGGGAAGACAAAGGGAACAACCACGTTCCTCCCAACCATAGAACAGGGCAGTCAAAACACTTGCCCGATTCATCCCCTAGCCTGACCATGAATCCATGAGAGCAAACTTGGAATATCCTCCTCAGAAAATGTCTTTCTATTCTAGCAGACTCCTCTTGCCTCACACTCAATCCTAGTGTTCATAACAGCAAGGGAACTCAAAATTGTTTTCCACAATATACTTGGCAGCGTCCTGCCTCCTCACATATGTTATTTATCAATTTTGCCCAGGTCTTTTTCCCTCCCTTGGGAATTTTCGCAGCTTTCTAAATCTTTGATTTTCAGGGGCTGCCAATGGCCAAATATCTGATTTTCCACTTGTAGTAATCAGCCCAGAGCTAGTTCCAACATGTTTCCCACTCATGGAGTCATGGTCAGTTGATTTTAACATGGTTGTTCCATTTTTCCTCCTGCAATTAATATAATTATTCCATTTTTATACAAGTGTCATAGTCAAATAGTTAATTGAGTTAAATCAGATATCTACCCAACAGTCATAATAATTAATTACAAATATCAAATTCTAAATTTGGAATTTCCATAAATGGAAAAAAAATTCCAAATTCGAATTTACTAAAAACAGAATAAATTTCCAGCAAATTTAAATTTCAAAAAATATTTTATTTTTTTGGGGTTGTCATAGATTATTTGGAGAAAAAGGATTATAATTACGCTATTACTGATTCACCCCCCCTCTCCATAATCCAAAAAATACATGATCTCTATATATACCTATTCTCACTTGAACATGAGGCCCCTTTACTATTAGGTTGACCCTATTACATATAAATTTGCACATTACATGTACATTTAGGCCCATATATACCCCCACAAGGGTAATTTCATATACATTTATACCTATATATGTTCCCCTTGGGTCATAGCATTCACCGTGTAGATTTCACACTCAATAGGTGAACCCTAAGCATCACACATGCCACATTGCAATTTTTCCACCAGAAGACTATGCATCCACCCTATTTCCAACACATACATTTGCAATAACTGCAACATGCACATTTTGTGCCACTTGCACCACATATATTGCACACTCAATAGGTGCACTATAAGCACCATATATTCCACATTGTGCTTCATCTAGCACAAGACTATATATGGACCCTATTTCCAACACATACTTGTGCAATAATTGTGACATGCACACATTTTGTGCCACTTTCATCATGTAGATGTCACACTCAATAGGTACACCACATGTACCTTCGATTCCACATTATGCTTCATCCAACATAAGACTATACATTCACCCTATTTCAAAACATAATTGCACAATAACAACCACATGGACATACTTTGTGCCATTTGCACCATGTACATGTCACAGTTAATAGGTGCATCATAAGAACCAAAGATTCCACATTGCGCTTCATCTAGCACAATAATATACATGCATCTTATTTTGAACACATACTTGTGTAGTAACCACCACATGCACACACTTTGTGCCACTTTCACCATGTATATGCCACATTCAATAGGTGCACCATAAGCACCAAATATGCCACATTGTGCTTCCTCTACCACAATACTATACATGCACCCTATTTCCTATGCATACTTGTGCAATAATTGTTGCATCCACATACTTTGTGCCACTTGCACCACCTAGATGTCATAGTCAATATGTGCATCATAAGCACCACATATGTCACATTGTGCTTCGTTGAGCACAAGACTATACATGTAGTGATGATCCCAGGAATAGAAACATTGATTTATTGTACCCTTGGTTTCCTACTTTACTTGTCAACCAGGGGTTCGTACAAAATTAACAGGTGTTATGCACTGTTTGTGTAGTATGAACTTTTTAGTAGCAAAGGTTTGAGACTGATCAAAGGATAAACATGTGCAGGAAAATAAAGTGACAGAAAACAACTTTGAACTAATTTATTGAAGGAAACACACCAAATTTGAAGCACAAATAATCTAGATTGCATGAAAAGGACTTATTCTAACTTCATTAAAGAGAAATGAGTCAAGAAATTTAAACTAAATAAAAATTTTGAATACAATCTAATCTATGACAAAAATTATAATAGAAGTAAAGCTCTTAAACTATGATAGAAAACCTTAATGGAAGTAAAGTTACACTAATACATGAATAAAGAAAGATAACCCTTTGATAAATATCAATATAAATTTCCTTTTATTATTTATTGATTCTTTCATTAAAATATGATAAGCTAATTCAAAATATGAAGCTAAAACATACCTAAAAGAGGTTTCTACAGGAACTATACAATTTCTACAGGAAACTCCTACAAGAAGCAAAATGGAGTCTATAAAGGTAATGAAAGTCTTATAAATCATGGAAAACTATATACTATAAATAAATGAAGTGAATCTAAGGTTCTTAGCCTTAGAAGGAACCTAAGAGTGCTCCAAAAGGTTATTGAACATTTCTACAGGATGTTGTTGCAACTAGCGAGTTAGTCATAATCTTAACAAAACTGAAACTGATCACGAAAAACAATATCAAAATTTAAGAGAGAATGAAATACTATCTAGGAACTAAATAATATTCATGAAAACTATACA